>OY992894.1:2869231-3044231 GCA_963921405.1 Cepaea hortensis | reverse complement strand
ATACATACATACATACATACATACATACATACATACATACATACATACATACATACATACATACATACATACATACATACATACATACATACATACATACATACATACATACATACATACATACATACATACATACATACATACATACATACATACATACATACATACATACATACATACATACATACATACATACATACATACATACATACATACATACATACATACATACATACATACATACATACATACATACATACATACATACATACATACATACATACATACATACATACATACATACATACATACATACATACATACATGCTCATCTGCTACAAATGATATGTGTTGTTTTTGTACTGCAAGTGAATTCATGGCAGTCTTGTAATTCATGCTTCGTAGTGGGCCTTGGTGCTCCACGCGAGTAAGTGGAAGTCAGTGAGTCTCATCTGGTGGAGGCATGTAAGTGGCAGTCAGTGAATGTCATCTGGTGGAGGCGCGTAAGTGGCCGTCAGTAAGGCTCATCTGGTGGAGGCATGTAAGTGGCAGTCAGTGAGGCTCATCTGGTGGAGGCATGTAAGTGGCAGTCAGTGAATGTCATCTGGTGGAGGCGCGTAAGTGGCCGTCAGTAAGGCTCATCTGGTGGAGGCATGTAAGTGGCAGTCAGTGAGGCTCATCTGGTGGAGGCGCGTAAATGGCAGTCAGTGAGGCTCATCTGGTGGAGGCATTTAAGTGGCAGTCAGTGAGGCTCATCTTGTGGAGGCATGTAAGTGGCAGTCAGTGAGGCTCATCTGGTGGAGGCATGTAAGTTGCAGTCAGTGAGGCTCATCTGGTGGAGGCGCGTAAGTGGCAGTCAGTGAGGCTCATCTGGTGGAGGCGTGTAAGTGGCAGTCAGTGAGGCTCATCTGCTGGAGGTATAGAAGTGGCATTCAGTGAGGCTCATCTGGTGGAGGTATAGAAGAGGCAGTCAGTGAGGCTCATCTGATGGAGGCATGTAAGTGGCAGTCAGTGAGTCTCATCTGGTGGAGGCGCGTAAGTGGCCGTCAGTGAGGCTCATCTGGTGGAGGTATGTAAGTGGCAGTCAGTGAGTCTCATCTGGTGGAGGCGCGTAAGCGGCCGTCAGTGAGGCTCATCTGGTGGAGGCATGTAAGTGGCAGTCAGTAAGGCTCATCTGCTGGAGGCGTGTAAGTGGCAGTCAGTGAGGCTCATCTGGTGGAGGCATGTAAGTGGCAGTCAGTGAGGCTCATCTGGTGGAGGTATAGAAGTGGCAGTCAGTGAGGCTCATCTGGTGGGGGTATAGAAGTGGCAGTCAGTGAGGCTTATCTGGTGGGGGTATAGAAGTGACAGTCAGTGAGGCTCATCTGGTGGAGGTGTGTAAGTGGCAGTCAGTGAGGCTCATCTGCTGGAGGTGTGTAAGTGGCAGTCAGTGAGACTCATCTGGTGGAGGCATGTAAGTGGCAGTCAGTGAGGCTCATCTGCTGGAGGTGTGTAAGTGGCAGTCAGTGAGGCTCATCTGGTGGAGGCATGTAAGTGGCAGTCAGTGAGGCTCATCTGCTGGAGGTGTGTAAGTGGCAGTCAGTGAGGCTCATCTGGTGGAGGCATGTAAGTGGCAGTCAGTGAGGCTCATCTGCTGGAGGTGTGTAAGTGGCAGTCAGTGAGGCTCATCTGCTGGAGGTGTGTAAGTGGCAGTCAGTGAGGCTCATCTGCTGGAGGTGTGTAAGTGGCAGTCAGTGAGGCTCATCTGGTGGAGGCATGTAAGTGGCAGTCAGTGAGGCTCATCTGCTGGAGGTGTGTAAGTGGCAGTCAGTGAGGCTCATCTGCTGGAGGTGTGTAAGTGGCAGTCAGTGAGGCTCATCTGGTGGAGGCATGTAAGTGGCAGTCAGTGAGGCTCATCTGCTGGAGGTGTGTAAGTGACAGTCAGTGAGGCTCATCTGCTGGAGGTGTGTAAGTGGCAGTCAGTGAGGCTCATCTGCTGGAGGTGTGTAAGTGGCAGTCAGTGAGGCTCATCTGGTGGAGGCATGTAAGTGGCAGTCAGTGAGGCTCATCTGCTGGAGGTGTGTAAGTGGCAGTCAGTGAGGCTCATCTGCTGGAGGTGTGTAAGTGGCAGTCAGTGAGGCTCATCTGGTGGAGGCATGTAAGTGGCAGTCAGTGAGGCTCATCTGCTGGAGGTGTGTAAGTGGCAGTCAGTGAGGCTCATCTGGTGGAGGCATGTAAGTGGCAGTCAGTGAGGCTCATCTGCTGGAGGTGTGTAAGTGGCAGTCAGTGAGGCTCATCTGGTGGAGGCATGTAAGTGGCAGTCAGTGAGGCTCATCTGGTGGAGGCGTGTAAGTGACAGTCAGTGAGGCTCATCTGCTGGAGGTGTGTAAGTGGCAGTCATTGAGGCTCATCTGCTGGAGGTGTGTAAGTGGCAGTCAGTGAGGCTCATCTGGTGGAGGCGTGTAAGTGACAGTCAGTGAGGCTCATCTGCTGGAGGTGTGTAAGTGGCAGTCAGTGAGGCTCATCTGGTGGAGGCATGTAAGTGGCAGTCAGTGAGGCTCATCTGGTGGAGGCGTGTAAGTGACAGTCAGTGAGGCTCATCTGCTGGAGGTGTGTAAGTGGCAGTCAGTGAGGCTCATCTGCTGGAGGTGTGTAAGTGGCAGTCAGTGAGGCTCATCTGGTGGAGGCGTGTAAGTGACAGTCAGTGAGGCTCATCTGCTGGAGGTGTGTAAGTGGCAGTCAGTGAGGCTCATCTGCTGGAGGTGTGTAAGTGGCAGTCAGTGAGGCTCATCTGGTGGAGGCGTGTAAGTGACAGTCAGTGAGGCTCATCTGCTGGAGGTGTGTAAGTGGCAGTCAGTGAGGCTCATCTGGTGGAGGTGTGGTTTAAGTCTGCAATGTCCCGTTCTGAGCCTACAGATTCTCGTATGGATGTTTCTGTCAAGCTCATTTATACTGTCATACTCTGGTCTGGATGTTTCTGTCAAGCTCATTTATGCTGTCATATTGTGGTCTGGATGTTTCTTTCAAGCTCATTTATGCTGTCATATTGTGGTCTGTATGTTTCTGTCAAGCTCACTTATGCTGTCGTAAGATCAACATACAGCTGAAAGATGCTGATGTTGACAGCGATGTCCTGTAAAGGATATGCAAACCAAAAAAAAAATTGTGGTCTGTGTGTTTCTGTCAAGCTCATTGCATATGTCATACTCTGATCTGTATATTTCTGTCAAGTTCATTTATGCTGTCATACTCTGATCTGTATATTTCTGTCAAGCTCATTTATGATGTCATACTGTGGTATGGAATGTTCATATTGTTTCCTCCAGGTCATCTTCATAGACTGCTTTAGTAGAATATATCCATTTCCGCCATAGGACTTGCATCATACATCTATTGGTACATGGTCTGAATGTTTGCATATAACAACAACTTCATCTGATGTGTTTTTAATGTCGTTTTTCTACTTCAGGAGAAGGCCAGCGAGTAAGTAGTTTCATGTTGTACAACATCAATTCACTAATATTCTTCTTCGCATCCCGCCTTGCAGAATGGCAAATCAGTCTGTGATATCCTTTACATAAACAGCACACTAACTCTGTGGTGTTCATGCATCAGACAGTCGAACCAAGATTCCTGCTTGGGCTGATTTCTCTGTGTGGCTTTGTAGAAAGCAGATGGTGAATACTTGCTGAGATCTCTATAGATATTTCTGTAGATGCAAACAGAGTTTGCAAACATGCAGATCGTTATTTCAGTGACAACTCACAAACATTTTAATACAATAAGGCGTGGCTGGAAATACCAAACTGTTTAGAGAGGTGTGCGACAGGGATGTTTTCTGACCTCTTTCTCTGCATTGTGAAACAGATATGCAACGGGTCTCCACTGGGTGAGGCAGGGTTGCCGCTTTTTTTTTTACCAAAAGTATCTAGAAACGGCCCAAACAACATCTATAAATATCTAGATTTCGTTGGAAAGTATCTAGGAAAAATATCCAGATTGAGAAAGTAAGAAATTACATATGTATTGATGTGACTGCCGCTCTCCCTGGCGAAAAGTTTACGGCTGTCGCCGTTATCCCGTATATTCTCGTGAGTAACGCAGCTGCGCCCGAACCGACAGCGGTTCGAGCCGCACTGGTAACTTACAGGGGTATGTGAGCCGGTCGCTCAGAAAGCAATGGCAAACTACTGAGCGTAATCTTGCCTTGTACATCAACAGCAGCTGAAAAATTCTGATGTTGACTGCACCATCCTGTAAGGGATTTGCAACATTAAAAAGAAAATTGATGTGACTTACCTATAGTCTATAGAATCATGTCCTCATCTTCACTGATGCCTGTCTCACAAGATGCACTTAGCTTGGATGATGAAATTGAAGCTTCACGTTCAAAATGACTCTGGTGTACTTTAGCTGTTCCAATTTCTTTTATTATATTATCAGGGAGCTGATAAGTTGAACAGCATTTTCCTGCTCTCATCAAGCCAAATCTTATTGTCAATATAGCATTTAAGAGATCAAGTTTCATCCTGTTTCTTAGTTTACATTTTGTATAATTCACAGTACTGAAAACTCTTTCCGCATCAGCATTTGAATGGGGTAGTATCATGGCAGACATCGCACATTCAAAGAGCTCACAGAATGGACTGTTACCTGAGACATCTTTAAATTGTCTTACTTCACTCCAAAAAGCTTCAGTTTCTGTTTTGTTTGTCCAGTCGAACAAATTTATTTTTGTTAACTAATATTCTGCTTCCGCCACACTAGCCCCTAAAAATGTAATAACTTGACAATATTTAGGTATGTCCTTTACTGGCTGAGGTATGTTGTTAATAGAAAAGAGTGAAATATTTTTCAATACATCTAAATTTTCAGGAAGTCTCTGCTTCAGTTGATCGAATAATGAGACAAGAAAATCTTGACAGCGCTTTCTTAAGTTGTTCTCTTCATTTTCTGTTAACAGTCCTTTTGTTTTTAAACCATCAATTTTTGATTCGATTTGGTATCCCAGGTACGGCTTGGGAGCCAAATAGCTCTCTATAGTGCAAGTGAACAAGTCCGCTTTACAAGTTGGCAATATAAGTCTTTTACCAATTGAGTGAAATAGCAAAGTGAGGTCGTCAAGTAATTTAACTTTATCAACATTTTGAGATTCAAATAGTTTATTAACTTTTTGCACTTCACTTAAAATGGGTTGTGAAAAGAGAAGGAATGCCAAATTTTTTTCATCACTGTACATTCCATATAGTATTTCAGCTGTGTAGCACTTTTCATTTTGTCTTGTTATTCCTCATGCTCCAGGAGCTAAATACAGACAAATACCATTGCCCTGGGTACGCCAGTTATATAAACCCCTGGGGAGCTACAGGCCAGGAAAAGATACCTGGTCAAATGCAGCCACTTTTGCCTTTGATGTTTATGAGGGGTTCCAGAGTAGACAGGAAACGATGGCGGCAGCGCTTGATCTCGAGGATGCGTACAATAGAGTTCGATATGATATTTTGATGACCGCACTGATGGAGAAGGGGGTCAATCCCTGGTTGGTGAACTGGATAGCAGCCGTCCTGCACTCTCGTCAGGTTGCTCTCCGTCTGGGTGCATGGACCTCACAGCCACATATTTTAACCCCGGGACTGCCACAGGGATCTGCAGTCTCACCGGTGCTCTTTAATGTGTATACGAGCAAGATTGCAAACCTAGAAGCACCAGGGGTTGGAAGAATACTAACATTTGCAGATGATATTCTTGCATATAGGCAGGGGAGAGATAGGGAGCAAACAGCCCAGGAGTTACAGGCGACAGTAGATAAAGTGATTGACTGGTGCACAGAAATTAGTGCTGTCATCCACCCGGAAAAGGCGACTGTTTTGTGGTGCTCTCTGGACAACAGGATTGTAAGAGCTGATGTCCCAAGCCTCGCGATAGATGGTAGAATCGTCAACAGAGAGAACAAACTGAAGTATCTGGGGATCACATTTGACATGAGGGGGGTTGACAGATTGTTGAGCGTTGACCCAAGTCAGTTCAAAGTTTAAATAATGGCAGTTAACATAATTTACGCGCGTCCAGACCGAACATAAAATGGGTAAATGACACCGAAAGAAAAGTAAAATCTAGAAAGTATTCAAAATATCCGACTCCAAATGAAAAGTATCTAGAATTGCATCCAGCATCCAAACGTCAGAAAACGGTATCCAGATTCCGGCAAAAACCTCTAGATCTGGATATAAAATATCTAGAATGACAACTATGGGTGAGGCAACATCAGGAACATGGGTGTGAGGATGATACAGTACTCGTTTCAGATCATGCAAGAGATGTTAACTTTTATTGGAGGCTGTTAGTCGGCAGACCTGTGTTAGTTAGTTAGTCTTTCCTCTTGAGCCCAAAGCAGCACATAGGGCAGAAGTCATGGCTCTCCGTGTCTGGCGGTTCGCTGCTACACGTTTTAGATCCTGGATATTCACTTGGTCGTTGAATGAGCCTTCTCTGATGATGGTTCTACGCAGGGTCTCTCTTGGTCTTCCCCGTTTTCTTTTCCCTACCGGTGACCATATGAGGGCTTGGTAGGGGAGTCTTGACTTGTCCATTCTGAGTACATGGCCGATGTAGTCCCAACGGCGTTTTCTTATAAAATTGGATACAATGTCTGTTTAATTTAATTTTTATTTTGTGTTTTATTTAGCTTTTTATCTGTTTGTGCTGTCCTGTTCTTGACAAAGGTCGTAGAACCGAAACGTCGCTCGTGCCTTGTTGTCGTATAATACTTATTGTTTTATTTTAATACTTCAGTATTATATATTTATTGATTGTTTATGTTTTGTGATAAGTCACACTTTGTTTACATCTGTGTAAGATGGAGTTATCTGTAAGGTACGTACACCGTGCCTGTGTCTAGCATGTCTCGTCTTCTCTCAGTAGCTAAATATAGCTCATTGTTTGCAATTCATATTGATGTATCCTGCTGCAGCCGCTGCTTTTTCTTCTGTTTTGTATAACTGTATTCTGTAAAGTTGCCTGACACTTTCTGTTTATCAATTGTTCCTAGTTAACAGAAAAATAATAATACCGTGCATTAATTACATTTTTGTTAAATAAAAATTTCTGAAAAATGCCTTATTCTAAACAGCACACGTGCGTTCTCATCACACTCAGTTTTGGGGATTGTGGGGCAGATTTTCTGTGCTTGGGTCTCAGCCTCCCCGCAGCCATTGTGGGGCAAATTTCCTGAGCTTGGATCTCCCTGCAGCCATTGTGGGGCACATTTGCTGTGCTTGGATCTCCCCGCAGCCATTGTAGGGCAGATTTGCTGTGCTTGGGTCTCCCCGCAGCCATTGTGGGGCAGATTTCCTGAGCTTGGGTCTCCCTGCAGCCATTGTGGGGCAGATTTGCCGTGCTTGGGTCTCAGCCTCCCCGCAGCCATTGTGGGGCAGATTTCCTGAGCTTGGGTCTCCCCGCAGCCGTTGCGCACTCGGTGTATACAGGATGTTGCTTCTTTCTGAATTGTCACTTTGTTTACTCAATAATGTTCCACTAATTTAATTCTTATATTTAATTTTATATCGTACTGTATGTATATTGTATGGCAGCCATTGCACATCAACAACAAATAAGAAAGCAAAACATTGTACCTGTAAGTTATGTTTAACAGCTCTTCGACCCTACAATGGAAAAAAAAAAAACACGGCAGGAGATCCTCCTGGAACACCAAGCATTCTTTTCCCACATTGTCAAAGAACATTTCGAGCCAAAATAGGCCTTATAAGCCATCTTAGAACTCACTGCTCCATACTTTCAACCCCACTGGATGAGTGACGTTTGGCCCAACATAAGGGCGTCTTTCAGTAAGGCCCGTGTCTCTGAGTCAACGTATGATGACATCATTAGGAAACAATGGTTCTTATACAACTTCCCAGACATGGTGCTGGATGTGCGTAAGTCAGCGTCCATTGGGGAATGTGTCCTCATGACCATGCAGAAAAAGTGTTGAGAGTAAAGGGAATGATCTCTCTTTGAGCAGACTTTCTGTACAGATACATGAACGAATTATTGTGTGACAGAACATGCTTGCGTGTGTATCCCTGTGACAAATGTACATGTGTTCAGATACGTGAACAAATCATTGTGTGACAAATGTACATGTGTTCAGATACGTGAACGGATCATTGTGTGACAGATGCAAGAGACCAAACAGTGGAACATGTATGCTTGTGTGTCCCTGTGACAAATGCCCAGAATTCAGTAGTGTCATGGCGTCTGTCTGACTGCTTCCACAGAAGCAGCTTCTACGCCCTGAGAGATGCAGAAGCCAAAGGTCATACAGAGAATAACTTCCTGGGTCAGATGCTTGATGTCGCCAGTTTCAAGTTAGTAGAGTTCATTCTTCTGGGGGTATTTCTTCTTCTTCTTTCGTTTGAAATATGTTTATAACTGCAATGTTGTCTCTTGTATGAATCTAACAGTCTTTCTTAGTTCACTTAGCGGTCCATGGAGTTTATCTTCCACTGTTGTCTCTCTAGGCCAGAAGGTTTGCCTGGATATGTTGTATTGTGGGCAGTGCAATGAGAACCAGAGGAGAACCCGTTGACCCAACTGAAATAATTAACAACGAAAATGGAGAACCAATAAGTGAACAAAAATAAATCGTAATAAGATGGAAACAGTACTTCGAACAACTTCTCAACATCCCATCAGATGTCACAGGAATTCAAGAAACCGACACAGAGGCCACCGAAGAACTAGAACCAGACATACTGAAAGAAGAAATTATAGAAGCCATCAGACTAGCCTCATTGAACAAATCACCAGGACAAGATGAAATACCAAATGAACTAATTAAAGCAGCAAGGGAAGTAGGAACAGCTTGGCTACATAGACTATTCAACCATGTTTGGGTAGAATAACAGACACCACGAGACTGGGGAAACGCCATAATTATCCCAATTTGGAAAAACAAAGGCAGCAAAATAGACTGCACACAATACAGAGGCATTTCACAGTTGAGTCATACTGGGAAAATATTTTTTTTTTTATTATGTGGAGTTCATGCAACATAGAAACTTGGAACGGCAATATATTTTTTTAAAAATAACCAACAGTCATTAAAAATGCACCCTGTACTACTTCAGTATTGAACAATGTATGCGTGCCAAACTAATGTTTGTAAAGAAAGACATAATAACTACTCCTCAAAACACTGACCTACTTGGAAAGTGATACATGGCAAGTGGCAACCCAGATTACTAATTGTGAAAATTCCGAGGCCATCTCTCTCTCTCTCTCTCTCTCTCTCTCTCTCTCTCTCTCTCTCTCTCTCTCTCTCTCTCTCTCTCTCTCTCTGCCTGTCTGTGTGTGTGTAATCATTCATTCAGCCATTCCCAGACTGTTCTCTTGCGCTGGGTTATCTGTAACTTTACCTACTGTAACATCTATCTATTGTTAACATTATTCACCGTGGCATTGTCCATTGTAACATTATCTACTATAGCACTGTCCATTGTAATATCCACTGTAACATTATCTACTATAACACTGTCTGCTGTAACATGCTACTGTAACATTGTAACCTACAGAGTGGGAATCTTGGGAGAGCCCTACAGACAGTTCAACCCGTTGACCTTGGCCCCAATGGGAGCGGAGAATGAAAGTGAAGCAATCGGGGCTGACAGTGGAGACAAAAGGTAATTTATGTACCGAGACAATACGTATGTCTGCATGTTTCTGCCAGAGACTGACACCTGACATATACCGAGACAATACGTATGTCTGTATGTTTCTGCCAGAGAGACTGACACCTGAAATGGTCAGCTGTTGCACAGAACATATGTAGGAGTTTGTCCTTAGATAAAATACCGCAGTGTATTCTCCAGCCATGAAATCTTCTGTCATTTTCTCAATAGCTAGCGTTTGTGAAATGTTCCTATCTTTAGATTTGAAGCTTTAATACCGTAGTCATCTTGAATGAGCCGTGTGTCTGTGCGTTTGTATGTGTGTAGGTGTAAGATATTGTTGATACCTTGAACGATCTGTGTTTCGTGTGTGCCTGTGGGGGTATGGTGTCGTTGATATATTGAGTTGCTATGGAGTGTGGTCTGGTTTATATGACAGCAGCAGTGTTCACAGGAACAAGCACACACCGACCACACGCTGAGAAGTAGACACTACAGCCGAACAGACACACGTACACACACACACACACACACACACACACACACACACCATACATGACATCTTCAGAACGACAGGCTCGGTTAAGTTGGACTGCCGCTTTGATATAACTTGCCGATAAGTAATGTACAAGTGACGTATGAACAAAAGGTGTAAGCCGTAGACTATGACGTCATGGGTCGACATACTCTCCCAGCCCAGGAAGCTGCTTATGAATTCACCTGATAGGATCCTACGGTCCGCTTCCATGCTTTATTATGACTGAATGGCCGAGAGCTGGTTTTCCTCCTTCGCCTCAGTTATTCAACACAGATCTTCCCTTTGGTTTATTGGACGGCCACACCTAGTCTTTCCTTCATTCCTATTTCATTGGGCTCTCTTCTGGAGTGCGGCCATGCTGGCTGTCTCACAGAATATGGGAAATATCCGGTCTGTCTGACTGTAGTTGTATTACAGGCCTGGACTCTGGTACGCCTGTAGTCACAGACTACTCACTTTACCACCAACACTTCAACACGTCGCTCCTCAGCATGACTCGTTGATCCCCATTAATGACCAGCTACATTCACTGGCTGGTGTCCAGACACACGATGATCGCTACTTGCATACAATCTGCATGGCTGAACAACAGCGCAAGGCTTACACATCGACATGCGGTGACAGCACCACCTTGCACTGACAGCGTGCAGTTTAACAGTCACACACACTTCAATTCTACACAACCGCCGCTCAGCCCTCAGTTGGGAGCCGTGAGCGGACTCGCACCAAGTGTTAGTTCTCACGGGAACATATGTTCCTCCACGTGAATTCTTACCTGAGCTCACTCACGCAAGCTCTTTCTTCACTCAAATCTTCGCTCTGTTGCGTATGTCCTCTTTTCCGAGCATCTTTGCCCTCCTGTCTTCTTTGTATTGTACCAGACGTCATCTATTTATGACAGCCGGCCCAGGACACTATCTGCACAGAGGCGCTGTCCCAATAAGCTGCAGTGTCATTATGTTTCTATTTTAGGTGAAGAATTTGAATACGCACAACCTCTGGTGTGAACTTCAGTTTTACGGCTACATTGTGTAGCAGTAAATGTAGCTAATGG
Source organism: Cepaea hortensis (assembly GCA_963921405.1). Taxonomy (NCBI): domain Eukaryota; kingdom Metazoa; phylum Mollusca; class Gastropoda; order Stylommatophora; family Helicidae; genus Cepaea; species Cepaea hortensis. The sequence continues at coordinate 3,032,992 of OY992894.1, read as the reverse complement.
CCGAATAAGAGTGAATGTGATGATTGTTGTCAGTGCTGCACACTCACTTCTACTTGACGCTACACTGCCATGCACATATTTCTCTATTTTCATCAGCCGACTCTCTGACGGAGAAGACAACGAAAGTGAAACAAATAAACACCCAGGTATTTCCATAATTTATTTTGTTTAAACATCTGACAGATTGTTGGCCCTTGTTTAAATATCTGACCGATTGTGGGCCCTTGTTATATCTGACACATTGTGGCCCCTTGTTTAAACACCTGACAGATTGTAGCCGCTAATTTAAATATCTGACAGATTGTGGCCGCTCGTTTAAACATCTGACATATTGTGACCGCTTGTTTAAATATCTGACAGATTGTGGCCGCTTGTTTAAACACCTGACAGATTGTGGCCGCTTGTTTAAACATCTGACAGATTGTGGCCGCTTGTTTAAACACCTGACAGATTGTGGCCGCTTGTTTAAACACCTGACAGATTGTGGCCGCTTGTTTAAACACCTGACAGATGGTGGCCCCTTGTTTAAACACCTGACAGATGGTGGCCCCTTGTTTAAACACCTGACAGATGGTGGCCGCTTGTTTAAACACCTGACAGATTGTGGCCGCTTGTTTAAACATCTGACAGATTGTGGCCGCTTGTTTAAACACCTGACAGATTGTGGCCGCTTGTTTAAACACCTGACAGATGGTGGCCCCTTGTTCAAACACCTGACAGATGGTGGCCGCTTGTTTAAACACCTGACAGATTGTGGCCGCTTGTTTAAACATCTGACAGATTGTGGCCGCTTGTTTAAACACCTGACAGATTGTGGCCGCTTGTTTAAACACCTGACAGATTGTGGCCGCTTGTTTAAACACCTGACAGATTGTGGTCCCTTGTTTAAATATCTGACAGATTGTGGCCCTTGTTTAAACACCTGACAGATTGTGGTCCCTTGTTTAAATATCTGACAGATTGTGGCTGCTTGTTTAAACACCTGACAGATTGTGGCCGCTTGTTTAAACACCTGACAGATTGTGGCCCTTGTTTAAACACCTGACAGATTGTGGTCCCTTGTTTAAATATCTGACAGATTGTGGCCCTTGTTTAAACACCTGACAGATTGTGGTCCCTTGTTTAAACACCTGACAGATTGTGGCCTCCTTCAGCTGTCTTGTATCATGTGATGAAGACATACCTCTCAGTTTTTTTTCAGCTGTCTTGTATTATGTGATGAAGACATACCTCTCAGTTTTGTTTCAGCTGTCTTGTATCATGTGATGAAGACATACCTCTCAGTTTTGTCTCAGCTGTCTTGTATTATGTGATGAAGACATACCTCTCAGTTTTGTTTCAGCTGTCTTGTATCATGTGATGAATGAACTAAAAAAGACTTAGATTCATACAAGAGACGACATTGCAGTTGTAGACATGTTTCAGGCGAACGAAAGAAGAAGAAGATGTGATGAAGACATACCTCTCAGTTTTGTCTCAGCTGTCTTGTATTATGTGATGAAGACATACCTCTCAGTTTTGTCTCAGCTGTCTTGTATTATGTGATGAAGACATCTCAGTTTTGTCTCAGTTGTCTTGTATCATGTGATGAAGACATACCTCTCAGTTTTGTCTCAGCTGTCATGTATCATGTGATGAAGACATACCTCTCAGTTTTGTTTCAGCTGTCTTGTATTATGTGATGAAGACGTACCTCTCAGTTTTGTCTCAGCTGTCTTGTATCATGTGATGAAGACGTACCTCTCAGTTTTGTCTCAGCTGTCTTGTTTCATGTGATGAAGACATACCTCTCAGTTTTGTCTCAGCTGTCTTGTATTATGTGATGAAGACATACCTCTCAGTTTTGTCTCAGCTGTCTTGTATTATGTGATGAAGACATACCTCTCAGTTTTGTTTCAGCTGTCTTGTATCATGTGATGAAGACATACCTCTCAGTTTTGTCTCAGCTGTCTTGTATCATATGATGAAGACATACCTCTCAGTTTTGTTTCAGCTGTCTTGTATCATGTGATGAAGACATACCTCTCAGTTTTGTCTCAGCTGTCTTGTATTATGTGATGAAGACATCTCAGTTTTGTCTCAGTTGTCTTGTATCGTGTGATGAAGACATACCTCTCAGTTTTGTCTCAGCTGTCTTGTATTATGTGATGAAGACATACCTCTCAGTTTTGTTTCAGCTGTCTTGTATCATGTGATGAAGACATACCTCTCAGTTTTGTCTCAGCTGTCTTGTATCATGTGATGAAGACATACCTCTCAGTTTTGTTTCAGCTGTCTTGTATCATGTGATGAAGACATACCTCTCAGTTTTGTCTCAGCTGTCTTGTATTATGTGATGAAGACATACCTCTCAGTTTTGTTTCAGCTGTCTTGTATCATGTGATGAAGACATACCTCTCAGTTTTGTTTCAGCTGTCTTGTATCATGTGATGAAGACATACCTCTCAGTTTTGTCTCAGCTGTCTTGTATTATGTGATGAAGACATACCTCTCAGTTTTGTTTCAGCTGTCTTGTATCATGTGATGAATGAACTAAAAAAGACTTAGATTCATACAAGAGACGACATTGCAGTTGTAGACATGTTTCAGGCGAACGAAAGAAGAAGAAGATGTGATGAAGACATACCTCTCAGTTTTGTCTCAGCTGTCTTGTATTATGTGATGAAGACATACCTCTCAGTTTTGTCTCAGCTGTCTTGTATTATGTGATGAAGACATCTCAGTTTTGTCTCAGTTGTCTTGTATCATGTGATGAAGACATACCTCTCAGTTTTGTCTCAGCTGTCATGTATCATGTGATGAAGACATACCTCTCAGTTTTGTTTCAGCTGTCTTGTATTATGTGATGAAGACGTACCTCTCAGTTTTGTCTCAGCTGTCTTGTATCATGTGATGAAGACGTACCTCTCAGTTTTGTCTCAGCTGTCTTGTTTCATGTGATGAAGACATACCTCTCAGTTTTGTCTCAGCTGTCTTGTATTATGTGATGAAGACATACCTCTCAGTTTTGTCTCAGCTGTCTTGTATTATGTGATGAAGACATACCTCTCAGTTTTGTTTCAGCTGTCTTGTATCATGTGATGAAGACATACCTCTCAGTTTTGTCTCAGCTGTCTTGTATCATATGATGAAGACATACCTCTCAGTTTTGTTTCAGCTGTCTTGTATCATGTGATGAAGACATACCTCTCAGTTTTGTCTCAGCTGTCTTGTATTATGTGATGAAGACATACCTCTCAGTTTTGTCTCAGCTGTCTTGTATTATGTGATGAAGACATCTCAGTTTTGTCTCAGTTGTCTTGTATCATGTGATGAAGACATACCTCTCAGTTTTGTTTCAGCTGTCTTGTATCATGTGATGAAGACATACCTCTCAGTTTTGTTTCAGCTGTCTTGTATCATGTGATGAAGACATACCTCTCAGTTTTGTTTCAGCTGTCTTGTATCATGTGATGAAGACATACCTCTCAGTTTTGTTTCAGCTGTCTTGTATTATGTGATGAAGACATACCTCTGTTTTGTCTCAGCTGTCTTGTATCATGTGATGAAGACATACCTCTCAGTTTTGTCTCAGCTGTCTTGTATCATGTGATGAAGACATACCTCTCAGTTTTGTTTCAGCTGTCTTGTATCATGTGATGAAGACATACCTCTCAGTTTTGTTTCAGTTGTCTTGTATCATGTGATGAAGACATACCTCTCAGTTTTGTTTCAGTTGTCTTGTATCATGTGATGAAGACATACCTCTCAGTTTTGTCTCAGCTGTCTTGTATCATGTGATGAAGACATACCTCTCAGTTTTGTTTCAGCTGTCTTGTATCATGTGATGAAGACATACCTCTCAGTTTTGTCTCAGCTGTCTTGTATTATGTGATGAAGACATACCTCTCAGTGTTGTCTCAGCTGTCTTGTATCATGTGATGAAGACATACCTCTCAGTTTTGTCTCAGCTGTCTTGTATCATGTGGTGAAGTAATGTTTCAGCTGTCTTGTATCATGTGATGAAGACATCTGTTTTCTCAGCTGTCTTGTATCATGTGATGAAGACATCTGTTTTCTCAGCTGTCTTGTATTATGTGATGAAGACATCTGTTTTCTCAGCTGTCTTGTATCAAGTGGTAAAGCCATTCCATACCTGTTTCAGCTGTCTTACGCCTGAGGTGTCCCACAGGAATTGGTAGGCGTCATCAGAGTCGGAGAGTGGTGGATCCTTCTTTGGTTAGAGACTTGTGTCAACCCAGGATGTCCCACAGACTAGTGTCTTCCCAGGATGTCCCACAGACTAGTGTCTTCCCAGGATGTCCCATAGACTAGTGTCTACCCAAGATGTCCCATAGACTAGTGTCTGCCCAGGATGTCCCATAGACTAGTGTCTTCCCAGGATGTCCCATAGATTAGTGTCTACCCAGGATGTCCCATAGACTAGTGTCTGCTCAGGATGTCCCATAGACTAGTGTCTTCCCAGGATGTCCCATAGACTAGTGTCTACCCAGGATGTCCCATAGACTAGTGTCTACCCAGGATGTCCCAGAGACTAGTGTCTGCCCAGGATATCCCAGAGACTAGTATCTGTCCAGGATGTTCCATAGACTTGTCTACCCAGAAAAATAATTATGGACAGAAAAATAGATCATCATCGTCAGTGTCAGAGTCCACAGTACGGCAGTGATGCAGCGACATCGTTACGCCGCCAGGTGACTCAGTCCCTAGCAGGGATGAAGGAACTTCGTTACGCCGCCAGGCGAACGGTAGTCACCTGCCTGCGAAGTTGCCGGCTGGCGAGACGGCCAGCGGTCACACCAAGGACGCACGCATGTCTCGTGAAGCCACCTCCGGTGAGGAGGCGAGTTCCAAACCATAGGCAGACAGCTCTGGGACGTGGACTGAACAGGACGCATGTTGCGAGAAAGGTTTCTGTGCCCGAATGTCGAATGCCTGGACATCTTGAGAGTGAGACTGTGTGCTGTATGGTAGATGTAAGTGTATAGAAGTATCCAATATATATTTGCTGTGATCATCGTATTGTATATGATCTGTAATTAAATCCGTTGAACGTTGTGTCGTTGAGTCTTGAGTCAAATCACGTTGTACTTGTACTGTCCCACATGTGTTAGGTAGCGAGCCAAGTGTAAGACCCTGACATGTGTGGACGTGGGGGCAATCGTCCAGCTTTAATATGAACGTATTTATGTGATAAATGGTTAGAACTAGAGGTTGTGAACTTAGAATTTTTGTTAAAATTGATTGTACATGTAAAAGTGATCATGGAAGGCTCATTTTGAATTATTGCTACATTGTTTAAACATGGAGACTAGTTGTAAACGTACAGTGCATTCGTATTGTTTGATCGTGTAAACGTGTAAAACATTCGTGATTGTCAAACTTTTGTTACCGTTTTGACCTTGTCGACATTGTGATCTTGTCGCCATCTTGTAAACTTGATGTCTATGTCCTTACTGAATGTCATCTTGATGTAAGTGATGTGTCATCAATGTTATAGCGTGTTGAGATACAGTTAGATTGTCTTTGTGAGTTGAGTTTGTGGAAAGCAAAAAGTTTTTTGAAAGAAAGTTACTTGTGTTGAAAAAAAAAAAAATTGTTGACGGACAAACTTACGACATACAATTACACTCAACGCCATACAAACCTACTCAATACTTAGTGACAAGCAGGCACACACCAACAAAGAGACGCTAATTTATTTCCTCCAAAACAAAGCAGGTTTTTCCGTACCATCCGAAACCGTGCGCGTAGAGGTCATTTGTGATTCGAAGTGACGACCCTACAGTTTCCTAGCCCGTTTTCCGACCATTCTTCACCGCATCCAGGGCACTTGAGTATATTTTTCTTTTCATTTACTTTAAGGATGCAATTTTAGGCACATATTGCATATAGGAAAATTGTAAATTGTTCATTGTACTAACCACTTATAACTAATTGTGTGGCTGGTATTACTTCGACATTTTTTTCATCATGTCTTCATTAAATGATTTCATTGATATGGGGTTAAAGTTGAAGTTAACAGGTGATGAGTTAACAAAGTGGAGTGAGAATAAATACTCTGAACACCTTCGCGAGAAAGCGGCTGAACGCGATGAACGAGCAGCTGAAAGAGCTGCCAAGCAAGCCGAATTAGAAATGGCTGCAAAGACAAAGCAAGCCGAATTAGAAACGGCTGCAAAGACAAAGCAAGCTGAGATAGATAGTGAACTCAAGAAAGCAGAAATAGCAGCTCAGAGTAAGAGAGAAGAACTGGAGTTACAGTTAAAGATAAAACAACTGGATACGGAGACTGCTATCAATAAAGAGTATAAGGAATCTGAGAGACTGGAGAAAGAAAACCAGTACAAGAAATATCAGGGTATTGTACGTAATTATACCTCGGGGGACTGCATTGCAGCCTTTACCCAAAATTTTGAAACTTTAATGGAACATTACCAAGTTCCACTGTCTGAATGGAATATTGTGTATATGAGGAGTTTATCAGGGGAACCTCTTAAAGTCATTGAGACTATTCCCAAAGACCTCAGGAAAGACTACCATTATCTTAAATCAAAGATAATGTCACATTTTATGTTAGATGAAGCAGGTTACAGAGAACAGTTCAGCAAGTTGAGCCCAAAACCGACTCAAACGTTCTCTGACTACCTCTGCTTAGTCCGAGATATTTTCACCAAATGGACTTCAGCAGCCAAAATTGACAGAAATTATGATAGATTAGAAGATCTAATCATCAGAGACAAAATCATTTCATCCATTCCACCAAAATTTTCCACATTTTTGCAGGTGAATGAATGCACTAGTATAGATGAGATTGATAGACGAGGTACGGCGTATTACACCGCCAACAAACATTGTTTTGTGACTGAATCTGCGGACATTGATTTTGTAGCTGCGGCTAATTTTGAAAAGCCCTATAGTAGGCAGAAACCTCAAAGGCCTACATCTGAGAAATTTAAACACTGTATTCATTGTAAATTTTCACATCAACAGAATGAAATGTGCGATAAACACCCAAAATATGATATTTATCTACGAGATATGATAAACAGACGAGATCATGAGCGTAGATCTTTCAGGTCTGTGCGTAAATGTTATCTTTGTAAAGCGCATGGACACCATCGCAAGGATTGTAAAGGTAGACAAATGATTAACGATGCAAATGTCGCCTTGTCTAACAGTTCAGAGTCAGAAGAAGAACAGTCAGAGAAACATCCTGTGAACTCAGCAGAGATTTCTGACATGTATAACACTTTATGTACTGTTTGTAACACCTTCTATGAAGATGGTATTTTAACGTGTGGTCACGCCATCCCTATTGCCAATGAAGAAGCTAATTTGGTAGTAGATTCAAAAGGCAAGATAATTGTCCATCACGGATATGTGAACGGCAAGTCTGCTACAGTTCTTCGCGATACAGGCAGTTCACTTATTGGCCTTAAAAGAACGTTCATAATGCCTACAGACTATACAGGCAGGCACGTAACATGCAGAACATTCTCAGGCAATATTGAGAGATACCCATTAGCATGGGCATATATTCAAACACCTTTCCTCACTGGGAGAGTAAAGTGCGCTACGTTAACAAGCCCAGTGTGTGATGTAATAATTGGAAATTTGCCAGAGGTGAATGATAAACCTCATGACATAACATCTCTATGTATTGATGATAACATAACATCACCACCCAATGTCATCATTGATAATGTCACACCACCTATTGAATGTATGGTAGCTAATGTAACACTAAGTTCTCATCATATCATTGATAACATTGTTTCATCACCATCTGACATCATTGATTGTGTGAACGCAGTAACCAGATCTACTGCTAGAGTGCAAGATGAAAGTAATCAAACTGAGGCTATTCAGTTACTTAGCCCAGTATCACTACCTACTAACACCATGAAGGAAACTTTTGTAACAGCTCAAAAAGCTGACCCTTCATTGGTAAAATATTTTAATCTGATCGGCCAAAAGCCAAAGGTAACCAAGAATGCAAAATGGCATTTTGCTGTGAAAAATGATATCCTCACCAGGTATTATACCAGAGGTGACAACACCACAGAGCAAACTGTTTTGCCAACTAGTTATCGCAAGCAAGCCTTACATCTTGCCCACGATATACCTCTTGCAGGGCATATGGCATACGTGAAGACCAGATCTAGATTATTAACACAGTTTCATTGGCCCAAATTTTGCAATGATATTAAAGAATATTGCAGAAGTTGTGACACCTGCCAGAAACTGATAAAAAAAAAGGTAAACACCCACAGGCAAAGTTGCAAGTCACTGACTTAGCCAGTCGACCTTTTGAAAAACTATCTGTTGACATAGTGGGCCCTCTCAATCATACAACAACTAAAGGGAAGAAATATATTCTAACTGTCGTTGATCAATGTAGTCGCTGGCCGGAAGCTATTCCGCTAAAGAACATAACTGCCAATGATATAATGGAAGTATTCTTCCATAATTTTTCCCGGATAGGATTTCCAGACACTATCCAATCTGATAGGGGTACTCAGTTTATTTCCGCATCTACCCAAGCTTTCACCAAAATGTTGGGAGTGAAGCAATGTTTCAATTCACCGTACCATCCTCATTCAAGTGGAATCGTTGAAAAGTTTAACGGCGATCTGAAGCAGCACATGCTTGCAAAAGTCACGCAAGAACACCCTAATAACTGGGATGTATATCTACCAGCTATTCTTTTTGCTTATCGCGAGGTACCACATTCTAGTACCGGTTTCTCTCCTTTTGAACTTATTTATGGTGCTAAACCACGTGGCCCATTAACTATTTACCACCAAATGTTGACTGAATCTACTCCAGTACTTAAACCCATATCATCATACGTATATGTTACATCATTGCGTGAAAGAATCATCAAATCATGTACGATTGCTAAGAATGCACTAAAATTATCTGGTGCTACTTATAGACAGTATGCTGACAAAGGAAACAGAACAATAACTTTGACACCTGGACAGGACGTTCTTCTTCTATTACCTAGTGACCGACACTTATTGACTGATTCTTGGCAGGGACCTTTTAAAGTGACGAGACAGATTTCACCTGTAGACTATGAGATCCTAATAAAAGACAAACACAAAATATTTCACATAAATATGCTAAGACCATACCATAACAGAGACAACGAACAAGACGATACGACAGCTTGTACAGTGATAATAGATCACGAAGATGACGATGTTAGTGACGAAATTCCAACACCTACATTAGACACGACACACTGCTTGAAGGATATCAAGATCAATCCAAAGCTAACTCAAGCAGAGACAGACAGTTTAAAACACCTAATACAACAGTACAACACCATCTTCTCCAACAACCCAGGACAAACAGAATTAGTACAGCATCACATCACACCAAACACACCCATACGATGCAGACCATACACCATCCCATTACATTACAAAGAACAGTTACATCAGGAGATCATCAACCTAGAAAAGAATAACATCATAAGACGATCCCAATCAGACTTCTCATCTCCCATGGTCATTGTACGCAAAAAGGACAATACCATAAGACTGTGCATTGACTATCGAAAGCTAAATAAAATAACTGTTCTAGATTTAGAGCCAATGGCAAACGCTGACGATCTTTTGACAGAACTGACAGACGCTAGGTTCTTCACAAAGATATGACTAAAGGATATTATCAGATAGAAGTAGACGAACAGAGCAGACATCTGACAGCTTTTGCCACACCTTGGGGACTGTACGAATGGTGCAAACTTCCATTTGGGCTAGTCAATGCCCCTGCCACCTTCGTTCGTATGACACGACTTCTTCTTGTAGACATTCCTAACATAATTTGCTATATAGACGACATCTGTGTTCAAACAGAGACAATGACAGAGCACATAAAGACATTAGAACTGACATTTGAACGTATCAGACAGCACGGACTGACTGTAAAGCCTGCCTAAGTAGACATGGCCTACCCTGAAATATCCTTTTTGGGATACAAAATATCCAATGGCTTTGTCACGACAGACGATAACATTGTGTCCAAGATTCTAAAACTCTCACTTCCGACTACAAAGAAACAAGTCAGAAGTTTGTTAGGACTGATAAATTATTACCGACAGTTTATTCCGGATTTTTCCGAACTAACCGAGACTTTTACTAACTTACTAACTAAAGATAAGCCGGACAAAATTGTAAGCAATGAATGCCTAAAATTAGCATTCTCTAAAGTATTAGCTTGTTTTTCTGATGATAGCTCACACAATTCCATCCTAAAATCGCCCAATTTCCATTTACCTTTCAGATTAAGAACAGATGCGAGCTCCGTCGCGATTGGAGCAGTCTTGCTGCAAGAGCATAACAACATCCTCCATCCCGTGTGTTTCGTATCCAGAAAACTGAAGCCCAGAGAACGAGCTTGGTCAATACCTCAGTTGGAAGCCCTAGCTTTAGTGGTGGATATTACAAAATTGTCTAGATTTCTTCTAGGACACCATTTTATCATGGAATCTGACAGCAGTCCTTTGGGATTCATAAATTCTGGGGTACCATCAAACCATATGATAGCCCGTTGGTCTTTGAAACTCCAAGACTACAGCTTCGAGGTCCGACATATTCCAGGCCGAACCAATACGATCGCCGATTTGTTGTCCCGTTGTCCGACCGACCCATTGAGCAACAGTCTGAGTGCAGTGTAAAATACTCAGATTAACACAGCCATCTATCAGTGAATAAGTTGTTCATTCACAAAAGCTGTGTAATGTCTACATTGTGATAGGGGTTATCCCCATTATAAATAATGTTCTTATTTTACTAATGCATGTAGTGATTGTCCTGTATAATTGTGTAGTGTGTGGTAGAAACCGAACTTTAATTGTACATATTCTGTAACAACAACAGTGTCACATTCGCGCAAGAACTTACCTTAAGCGAACTATCCAATTTGACAGTGACAGCTGCGTGTGGATTATTCCAGGGATATTTTAATGACGTGTGCGAATGTGTAAACTAAACAGTGACAGCTACTCCATTGCAGTTAACCGAAATCCAGAATGTTCGGTAATGAAACACATGAACAGTCGATCGTAATCCAGAAGGTTTTGTGAAACATCCAACACATGAACTGTGAGAAAAGTACTTTCCGTAACTACATCAAACCGGAACAAGTGTGTTCTACAAGCTTCTACATCAGCTGATTTAATGTTCGTGTGTACTTCCGGATTAATTAGGAATTTAGAGTAAAATTAGCAGACGACAAATAAAAGTTCAAATATCTATGACGATTCTAAAATCTTTAAGAATCTATAAAATGAAATACACGAATTGTGTGTTTATTTTTTTAGCTAGTGTAATCTTAGAATCATATCTTGATTAATGTATTCATATTACCGACTTTTTCTCGTTAATATGAAGCAACGTCAAGCAATGACACTAAGAAATAAAATAATTATTGTAAATTATTATATGTCATAAATGTTTGAAATTATTCCCCTTTCTTTTAGTTGCTATTACATCCTTACACAAAGGGCCATAATGTGAAATGTATAATGTAATATGTTATATAAAAATAGCCATGTGTTTGCCAGATTTTGAACTCATCAGGTAGGCATTTACTGGGCATGGCAAAGGGTTGCTGACATTGCAGACCAACACAAGAGTCCTGGCCAAATGAGGTCAAGGGTTTGAGCGTTTTATGTGACTTATGGAAAAGCCACATTTCAGTCTAGCGAGATGGTTTTTGTTTCAAGAACCATATTATTATTTTTTTTTTTTCAAATGCTGCGAGGTAGATGCGTGAAGCTGGATACTACTGATCTGACTGGGTCATTAATGCAATTAAGGTAATCAGCCAGCGAGTTGATGAAACCTGACAGGTGTTAAAAGTTGAACACCACATGTCGTTCAATATAACTTCTATTGATTATATGTTTCTATGGCAGATGTGTATTTTCTATGTATTATGATACCAATGGATATAAGCAACATAAGGGTTGACTCTGACAAGGGTTAAAGTATTAACCCAGTATGTACATATATTAGACATGAAAGATGACATCTTTCATGGATTTGCCGGGGGAGCGTGTCAGAGTCCACAGTACGGCAGTGATGCAGCGACATCGTTACGCCGCCAGGTGACTCAGTCCCTAGCAGGGATGAAGGAACTTCGTTACGCCGCCAGGCGAACGGTAGTCACCTGCCTGCGAAGTTGCCGGCTGGCGAGACGGCCAGCGGTCACACCAAGGACGCACGCATGTCTCGTGAAGCCACCTCCGGTGAGGAGGCGAGTTCCAAACCATAGGCAGACAGCTCTGGGACGTGGACTGAACAGGACGCATGTTGCGAGAAAGGTTTCTGTGCCCGAATGTCGAATGCCTGGACATCTTGAGAGTGAGACTGTGTGCTGTATGGTAGATGTAAGTGTATAGAAGTATCCAATATATATTTGCTGTGATCATCGTATTGTATATGATCTGTAATTAAATCCGTTGAACGTTGTGTCGTTGAGTCTTGAGTCAAATCACGTTGTACTTGTACTGTCCCACATGTGTTAGGTAGCGAGCCAAGTGTAAGACCCTGACAGTCAGCCTGTTTGCCAACTCCAATAGCATCGACCCCTGGTGGTGTGGATCAATTCCACTTATGATATTCCCCCGTGCCATCGTCCAGATCCAACTAGCTCCATGTATCTCGGTTTGCCCCGGTCTCTTCCACTGCTGACCTATCTATCATTCCAACGCCCCTCTTCTCATTACATGACCAAAGTATGCCATTTTGTTTTTGTCATATGCCTGTGAAAGAGGTTCTACTTTCCTTAGCCTACTCCAGGTATTGTTAGCTATTCTGGCAGCCCAACATTCATTTCAGCAGCGGCATGTGTGTTGTCTCCGAGCCATTTCTAATGTGATCATTATTCATTCAAGTTCCACGATTCACTGCCATACAGCAAAACATGTTCTACGAGGGGGAGTCATTTAGTACTCAGAATTTTACAAATAACTTTTTTTTTTTAAAACAGTAGGAACGAGAAATGTGAGTGTTATTTCTCAACACAGTCCCCCCCCCCCCCCCCCTGGCAACACACCTGGTCCACCAGCTTTTTGATGTCTTCTAGGAAAGTTTTTGGGGTGTGGCCTAAAACCAATATTGCACCGCTTCCATTACTTCGGTGTCATCTGTCATTGTCCTGTGGAACACGAATGCTGCCAGTGGTATAGAAATATGTTGATGTGACTTCCCTGTGTGTGACCTTGTTGTGCTGAAATCAGTGAGGAATGAACTCTAAAACACATTCACAAATGTAAACATTCACGTAGCACTGACACAGCAGAGGTATGTATGCACACAGACATGAACATGTACCGGCTGTACACTGTATGTACATGAACATGTACCGGCTGTACACTGTATGTACATGAACATGTACCGGCTGTACACTGTATGTACATGAACATGTACCGGCTGTACACTGTATGTACATGAACATGTACCGGCTGTACACTGTATGTACATGAACATGTACCGGCTGTACACTATGCACCACTACTTGTACAGCAATTGCAAGAACTGTAGAAGACTTCATAAACATTGACATTAAACATTGACATTGACAATATAATATAGAAGACTTCATAAACATTGAAATTGACATTAAACATTGACATTGACAATATAATATAGAAGACTTCATAAACTTTGACTTTAACTGTCTGTCTCCAGATGCAGCTCTGAGTGGACAAGTCACGGCCATGTCACGTGCTACCACCGAGCTTGCCTTCACTGACGATGAGAGTTAAACTGTTGTTTGTTTATTGTCATTGTTTGGTCATGTGTTTATTATACTGTGACATCTCTGTGATATGTGTTCATGTTATTGCTATACCTCTGTGATAATTGTTTACGTGTTTGAGTATATTGTTATATCTCTGTGATATTTGTGAATGTGTCCATGTATATTATTGTTATTCTTTTTTTTTTTTGCCGCAATGGAGCTGACTTTCTCAACCCAGCCACCCCTATCTGCAGCTACCCCGTACAGCTCTGAACGTGTCCCTCCCATCTTGTCCATCTCTGTGTCCACTTCCCTTCTCTGTGAGGGTTTAGCTCTTCCTCTATTTCTGCTGCCTTGTTGTGGGTTCCAGAGGTTTCTAGTTATACTATTCCTGGGTGTGTTCAAGGTATGGCCTCTGCCACGCCAGCCCCTTGTCTTCACCACTTCATTGACTGGTGTTTGTCCAGTTCTCTCCATTTTATTCCTTCTATTTTACACAGGTAACAATTACTGAATGTTTGTAATATATTTGTAATCGTTTTCATTGTTCTCCATGTGTCTCCCTACAGCAGTACAGATTTAACATTAAAATAGAATATTCTCAGTTTAATTTCGTTTGACTTACACAAATGTCTTAGTGCTATACAAGCTCCTCCAGCCTTCTGTATGTGAGAAACCATTCAAGTAACAGATTAGCACAACCATCAATCTACTGACAGATGGGAAAGCTGCTGGTCTAGCTGGCATCCCAGCAGAGGCCATTAAAACTAACAACACCTCAACTGAATTACCACACAGATTATTCACCAGTCTGGGAAACTAAAGAAACAATAGGTTGCACAACGTACTGCCTGACATATTTCCTTCTATCTCACCAGGGACACACTGCAGAGTTAGATATCATATTTCCTTGTATTTCGCCACGGACACACTGCAGAGTTAGATACCACAAAGTGAACAGATGAATCTTATTTTGGCTGAAACACACACAAATAGTCACTGATACTACTCAAATGTAATGCATGTGTTACTGTGGTAATCACAGATTCACTGCCAAGTCTGTCTGCTTACAAAACGTGAGTTTCAGTCATCTATTGGCCGAAGCTTCAGCACATTTGAGCTGCACATGTTGTTAGTTGAATACAGTAAGCAAAATGTCTTTTGTTTGTTGACCACGTGGCCAAATTAAATGGATGCTCCATGATGGAGGGGTGGGATTTGTATGGCTCATAACTTGAAATGCAGAAGAGTATGCAAGCCAATACATACAACATCTAACTCTGTAGAGTACACCTGATGAGATACAACAAAGTATGCCAGCCAATACATACAACATCTAACTCTGTAGAGTACACCTGATGAGATACAACAAAGTATGCCAGCCAATACATACAACATGTAACTCTGTAGAGTACACCTGATGAGATACAACAAAGTATGCCAGCCAATACATACAACATGTAACTCTGTAGAGTACACCTGATGAGATACAACAAAGTATGCCAGCCAATACATACAACATGTAACTCTGTAGAGTACACCTGATGAGATACAGGGAAGTATGCCAGCCAATACATACAACATGTAACTCTGTAGAGTACACCTGATGAGATACAACAAAGTATGCCAGCCAATACATACAACATCTAACTCTGTAGAGTACACCTGATGAGATACAGGGAAGTATGCCAGCCAATACATACAACATGTAACTCTGTAGAGTACACCTGATGAGATACAGGGAAGTATGCCAGCCAATACATACAACATGTAACTCTGTAGAGTACACCTGATGAGATACAGGGAAGTATGCCAGCCAATACATACAACATCTAACTCTGTAGAGTACACCTGATGAGATACAGGGAAGTATGCCAGCCAATACATACAACATGTAACTCTGTAGAGTACACCTGATGAAATACAGGGAAGTATGCCAGCCAATACATACAACATGTAACTCTGTAGAGTACACCTGATGAGATACAGGGAAGTATGCCAGCCAATACATACAACATGTAACTCTGTAGAGTACACCTGATGAGATACAGGGAAGTATGCCAGCCAATACATACAACATGTAACTCTGTAGAGTACACCTGATGAGATACAGGGAAGTATGCCAGCCAATACATACAACATGTAACTCTGTAGAGTACACCTGATGAGATACAGTGAAGTATGCCAGCCAATACATACAACATGTAACTCTGTAGAGTACACCTGATGAGATACAGGGAAGTATGCCAGCCAATACATACAACATGTAACTCTGTAGAGTACACCTGATGAGATACAACAAAGTATGCCAGCCAATACATACAACATGTAACTCTGTAGAGTACACCTGATGAGATACAACAAAGTATGCCAGCCAATACATACAACATGTAACTCTGTAGAGTACACCTGATGAGATACAGGGAAGTATGCCAGCCAATACATACAACATGTAACTCTGTAGAGTACACCTGATGAGATACAGGGAAGTATGCCAGCCAATACATACAACATGTAACTCTGTAGAGTACACCTGATGAGATACAGGGAAGTATGCCAGCCAATACATACAACATGTAACTCTGTAGAGTACACCTGATGAGATACAGGGAAGTATGCCAGCCAATACATACAACATGTAACTCTGTAGAGTACACCTGATGAGATACAGGGAAGTATGCCAGCCAATACATACAACATGTAACTCTGTAGAGTACACCTGATGAGATACAACAAAGTATGCCAGCCAATACATACAACATGTAACTCTGTAGAGTACACCTGATGAGATACAACAAAGTATGCCAGCCAATACATACAACATGTAACTCTGTAGAGTACACCTGATGAGATACAACAAAGTATGCCAGCCAATACATACAACATGTAACTCTGTAGAGTACACCTGATGAGATACAACAAAGTATGCCAGCCAATAACATACTGTGGAACCTGCTGCTGGTGTCTTCTCTGTTGTTGTAAGAGTTCTTGTCTGGTCTCCACAATTAACTACACACATGAAATCTTCCTTTCTGACATCCTTTGTTCAAATACAGCCATGTTGTAAGAGTTCTTGTCTGGTCTCCACAATTAATTACACATATGAAATCTTCCTTTCTGACATCCTTTGTTCAAATACAGCCATGTTGTTGTAAGAGTTCTTGTCTGGTCTCCACAATTAACTACACACATGAAATCTTCCTTTCTGACATCCTTTGTTCAAATACAGCCATGTTGTTGTAAGAGTTCTTGTCTGGTCTCCACAATTAACTACACATATGAAATCTTCCTTTCTGACATCCTTTGTTCAAATACAGCCATGTTGTTGTAAGAGTTCTTGTCTGGTCTCCACAATTAACTACACATATGAAATCTTCCTTTCTGACATCCTTTGTTCAAATACAGCCATGTTGTTGTAAGAGTTCTTGTCTGGTCTCCACAATTAACTACACATATGAAATCTTCCTTTCTGACATCCTTTGTTCAAATACAGCCATGTTGTTGTAAGAGTTCTTGTCTGGTCTCCACAATTAACTACACATATGAAATCTTCCTTTCTGACATCCTTTGTTCAAATACAGCCATGTTGTTGTAAGAGTTCTTGTCTGGTCTCCACAATTAACTACACATATGAAATCTTCCTTTCTGACATCCTTTGTTCAAATACAGCCATGTTGTTGTAAGAGTTCTTGTCTGGTCTCCACAATTAACTACACACATGAAATCTTCCTTTCTGACATCCTTTGTTCAAATACAGCCATGTTGTTGTAAGAGTTCTTGTCTGGTCTCCACAATTAACTACACATATGAAATCTTCCTTTCTGACATCCTTTGTTCAAATACAGCCATGTTGTTGTAAGAGTTCTTGTCTGGTCTCCACAATTAACTACACATATGAAATCTTCCTTTCTGACATCCTTTGTTCAAATACAGCCATGTTGTTGTAAGAGTTCTTGTCTGGTCTCCACAATTAACTACACATATGAAATCTTCCTTTCTGACATCCTTTGTTCAAATACAGCCATGTTGTTGTAAGAGTTCTTGTCTGGTCTCCACAATTAACTACACATATGAAATCTTCCTTTCTGACATCCTTTGTTCAAATACAGCCATGTTGTTGTAAGAGTTCTTGTCTGGTCTCCACAATTAACTACACACATGAAATCTTCCTTTCTGACATCCTTTGTTCAAATACAGCCATGTTGTTGTAAGAGTTCTTGTCTGGTCTCCACAATTAACTACACACATGAAATCTTCCTTTCTGACATCCTTTGTTCAAATACAGCCATGTTGTTGTAAGAGTTCTTGTCTGGTCTCCACAATTAACTACACATATGAAATCTTCCTTTCTGACATCCTTTGTTCAAATACAGCCATGTTGTTGTAAGAGTTCTTGTCTGGTCTCCACAATTAACTACACATATGAAATCTTCCTTTCTGACATCCTTTGTTCAAATACAGCCATGTTGTTGTAAGAGTTCTTGTCTGGTCTCCACAATTAACTACACATATGAAATCTTCCTTTCTGACATCCTTTGTTCAAATACAGCCATGTTGTTGTAAGATTTCTTGTCTGGTCTCCACAATTAACTACACATATGAAATCTTCCTTTCTGACATCCTTTGTTCAAATACAGCCATGTTGTTGTAAGATTTCTTGTCTGGTCTCCACAATTAACTACACATATGAAATCTTCCTTTCTGACATCCTTTGTTCAAATACAGCCATGTTGTTGTAAGATTTCTTGTCTGGTCTCCACAATTAACTACACATATGAAATCTTCCTTTCTGACATCCTTTGTTCAAATACAGCCATGTTGTTGTAAGAGTTCTTGTCTGGTCTCCACAATTAACTACACATATGAAATCTTCCTTTCTGACATCCTTTGTTCAAATACAGCCATGTTGTTGTAAGAGTTCTTGTCTGGTCTCCACAATTAACTACACATATGAAATCTTCCTTTCTGACATCCTTTGTTCAAATACAGCCATGTTGTTGTAAGAGTTCTTGTCTGGTCTCCACAATTAACTACACATATGAAATCTTCCTTTCTGACATCCTTTGTTCAAATACAGCCATGTTGTTGTAAGAGTTCTTGTCTGGTCTCCACAATTAACTACACATATGAAATCTTCCTTTCTGACATCCTTTGTTCAAATACAGCCATGTTGTTGTAAGAGTTCTTGTCTGGTCTCCACAATAAACTACACACATGAAATCTTCCTTTCTGACATCCTTTGTTCAAATACAGCCATGTTGTTGTAAGAGTTCTTGTCTGGTCTCCACAATTAACTACACACATGAAATCTTCCTTTCTGACATCCTTTGTTCAAATACAGCCATGTTGTTGTAAGAGTTCTTGTCTGGTCTCCACAATTAACTACACATATGAAATCTTCCTTTCTGACATCCTTTGTTCAAATACAGCCATGTTGTTGTAAGAGTTCTTGTCTGGTCTCCACAATTAACTACACATATGAAATCTTCCTTTCTGACATCCTTTGTTCAAATACAGCCATGTTGTTGTAAGAGTTCTTGTCTGGTCTCCACAATTAACTACACATATGAAATCTTCCTTTCTGACATCCTTTGTTCAAATACAGCCATGTTGTTGTAAGAGTTCTTGTCTGGTCTCCACAATTAACTACACACATGAAATCTTCCTTTCTGACATCCTTTGTTCAAATACAGCCATGTTGTTGTAAGAGTTCTTGTCTGGTCTCCACAATTAACTACACATATGAAATCTTCCTTTCTGACATCCTTTGTTCAAATACAGCCATGTTGTTGTAAGAGTTCTTGTCTGGTCTCCACAATTAACTACACATATGAAATCTTCCTTTCTGACATCCTTTGTTCAAATACAGCCATGTTGTTGTAAGAGTTCTTGTCTGGTCTCCACAATTAACTACACATATGAAATCTTCCTTTCTGACATCCTTTGTTCAAATACAGCCATGTTGTTGTAAGAGTTCTTGTCTGGTCTCCACAATTAACTACACATATGAAATCTTCCTTTCTGACATCCTTTGTTCAAATACAGCCATGTTGTTGTAAGAGTTCTTGTCTGGTCTCCACAATTAACTACACATATGAAATCTTCCTTTCTGACATCCTTTGTTCAAATACAGCCATGTTGTTGTAAGAGTTCTTGTCTGGTCTCCACAATTAACTACACATATGAAATCTTCCTTTCTGACATCCTTTGTTCAAATACAACCATGTTGTTGTAAGAGTTCTTGTCTGGTCTCCACAATTAACTACACATATGAAATCTTCCTTTCTGACATCCTTTGTTCAAATACAGCCATGTTGTTGTAAGAGTTCTTGTCTGGTCTCCACAATTAACTACACATATGAAATCTTCCTTTCTGACATCCTTTGTTCAAATACAGCCATGTTGTTGTAAGAGTTCTTGTCTGGTCTCCACAATTAACTACACATATGAAATCTTCCTTTCTGACATCCTTTGTTCAAATACAGCCATGTTGTTGTAAGAGTTCTTGTCTGGTCTCCACAATTAACTACACATATGAAATCTTCCTTTCTGACATCCTTTGTTCAAATACAGCCATGTTGTTGTAAGAGTTCTTGTCTGGTCTCCACAATTAACTACACATATGAAATCTTCCTTTCTGACATCCTTTGTTCAAATACAGCCATGTTGTTGTAAGAGTTCTTGTCTGGTCTCCACAATTAACTACACATATGAAATCTTCCTTTCTGACACCCTTTGTTGACTGGCATTAGGGATCATGTCCCTTTACAGCTAGAGATGTTTATCAATGTTTGTGATATGTTTCCATGTCACAGTGATACACACACACTTCAATACAAGAACAGAAAGCCTGATCAAACTGAATGTAGAATCTGGTTTAATGTCGACACACAGTGAGTAGAGAGCTGGTATCTCCCAGTCACAACCTATTGTCCTACAGCAGTCGTGAACATATTGACCTATATACCTGCGGCAGCTGACCTACGTTAATCAACGGATATCCTTCTGCATTGACAATGAGCAGATGACAACCAGGACACGAATCAGCAACATCCTCAAAGGATGTTTACCTAAACATCACCATATGAACATACCAGAAGCCAGAGCTACAACCTGGCTAGTGCAGACCGTGGTAGAGGCCAGAATGACACAACATCCAAACAGAGCTGTCTGAATCCGGTGAAGAACCAGGTGTCAACATATATGGGGAACAGCAATATGGTCAAAGGACTGGATGAGAACTATATAGCTCTCAATGCCCAAGAGAAGGTGACAACCAATAGCAAACATATGGCAACATATATATTCATAATTGGAGAGAAACTACAGAAAGTGATTACTTGTGAATATCTAGGTTCTCGGCTGACAGATGATGGAAGTGCAATGAGAGAACTGAACGGAAGAACAAAGATGGCTCTACAAAAACCACAGCAATGATCACCTGTATGGAATGGGATTGACAGAGCATCACAGCTCTGAGAATCAAGAGCATGGGTATTTCCTGTGTACAGGCCCAAATCTTGGATACTGAACACATCAACTGGAGAGCACATACCTGCCTTTCAATATAAATGATACAGAAGTGTATCAGAAATTCAATGGACGTGACCAAATATACCCAACCAATTACTGAAAAATTCTGGAGTGTGTCAGACATTCAATGGATGGGAACAAATCTGCCCAACCAGAGTACATTACTGAAGAATTCTGGAGTGTGTCAGACATTCAATGGACGGGACCAAATCTAACCAACCAGAGTACATTACTGAAGAATTCTGGAGTGTGTCAGACATTCAATGGACGGGACCAAATCTAACCAACCAGAGTACATTACTGAAGAATTCTGGAGTGTGTCAGACATTCAATGGACGGGACCAAATCTAACCAACCAGAGTACATTACTGAAGAATTCTGGAGTGTGTCAGACATTCAATGGACGGGACCAAATCTACCCAACCAGAGTACATTACTGAAGAATTCTCAAGGCAGACAAACAATAGGAGCATGGAATATTTGGGACATTACAAAAAAACATGAAAGTCTTGACAGACAATTATGGAAGGAAGTGTACCGGAGAGGTGGAGAAGAGGAAGACCAAAAACAACGGACTCCAGATATGATACTAATGTACACATGACACCACATGGGGAAGACTTCTGACTGACATGACATACAGACATTGGCAACGGTCGGCACAGGCTGGGCTATCACGACTGACAGACATTGGCAACGGTCGGCACAGGCCAGGCTATCACGACTGACTTGACACTGGTGACTTCTAGTTGATGATCTCTACATGAAATGCAGGCAAATTTGTCAACAACAAACATCAACTACACTATGTAACATTACAGATGTTTAAAACATTTCAATTTAAAAACATAGATTTGGTCGGTGAAACAAGAAGACAGAAATGTACAGGACACAAATCACAGCATCTCTGTGAACCCCCTGCAGTAATGGGGAAAACATGTCTCCCAGCATCACAGCACATGTGTCACAATGAGAACAGTCTGAGAGTCTGATCACCAGCACATTTATCATGTGCTCGGCCAGTCTGTGGGCGTGTTGTCAACTGGCAGATCATCAGTGTTTGGGACCAGGCATGATTCGCTACAGCAGAGAGTAAACAACAGAAAACGTGGCTGTCAGGGACGGGCATCTACAGGAAGGAATCGCACCACTCCTTCAAGCACTGGTAGCAATCGCCCTGCTGCTTGCTGTTGGCCCCAGAGATATCCTGTAGCCAGTCCTTGAACAGAGACTCGTCTTTCTTGAATAGCAGAAACTGGCCCAGCACAGTGTATGCCTGCAAGTACACAATAACACACTGCCACATTTGATAACACAAAACTTCATCATGGTTGCATTTGTGCTCTGGAGAAAATTACTCAGAAAACAGTAATAGTTTGACATTTTTTAAAAGTTCATATCAACAGAGCACAGCACACAAATTCACACAAAGCACAAATTCACACAAACTTGCACAAAGCACTCCACACAAATTCACACGAACTTGCACAGAGCACTGCACACAAATTTACACAAACTTGCACAGAGCACTGCACAGAAATTCATACAAGGTTGCACAGAGCATAGCACACAAATTCACAAAAAAAAAAAAAAACAACAACAAACTCATACAGAGCACAAATTACACACAAATCAGCACTGAGCATAGCACACAAATTCATACAAGCTTGCACAGAGCACAGCACACAAATTCACACGAACTTGCAAAGAGCACAGGAGATAAATTTACACACGATGCCTCCAAGGGATAGCAAAGGTGAAAATACATGTCAGAATTATTTGTGACCTGTGTGGGGGACAAGTAGCATGAGCCAGATTAAAATAATCACCCAGCACACAACCATCAGACAAGGAGTACAGCCAGGGGGTGTCTTGTTACCACACACTTTTAACAACCAGACAAGGAGTACAGCCAGGGGGTGTGTCTTGTTACCACACTTTCAACCACCAGACAGAAATATGTTCAAACAAGTTGGGGAACGTGCCTGGACAAAACACCAATCGAAGAATAACTAATTTAGATCAGCAGATGACACAGTTTTATTGACAGTAAACGAATGACACAGGTTTACTGACAGAAAGTCAATGACACAGGTTTACTGACAGAAAGTCAATAGGAGTTACAGGACCTCATAGGGCAGGTCAAAAGGCCAGCTGCAGAATGTTGAGCACATGCTGATATTGTCAATACAAGACTGTAATCATCAGAATGTTGAGTACACAATTTTCTCAATACAAGACTATAAACATCTGAATGTTGAGTACACAATTTTCTCAATACAAGACTATAAACATCTGAATGTTGAGTACACAATTTTCTCAATACAAGACTATAAACATCTGAATGTTGAGTACACAATTTTCTCAATACAAGACTATAAACATCTGAATGCTGAGTACACAATTTTCTCAATACAAGACTATAAACATCTGAATGTTGAGTACACAATTTTCTCAATACAAGACTATAAAATAACCATCAGAATGTTGAGTACACAATTTTCTCAATACAAGACTATAAACATCTGAATGTTGAGTACACAATTTTCTCAATACAAGACTATAATCATCATGAAAGAAGCTAACAATAAACATAAGAGTAAACAGAGAGCTACTAGAACAAGTATCTGACATCCTGGACATGTAATAACACGTGATGGCAGATATACGCAAGACATTACACATAAAACATAAATGGTGACAAATATGTACAACAGCGTGAGGATAATAATATCTAAAGAAATGGGTATGGCCGAATGGATAAGAGTGAGTGATGATATGTTTATCCTTCATACTGATGCCGAGGTAGCGGGTTCAACCCCTACTCCGGTCATCATCATCATCATCAAGTGCCATGCTGGCTGGCGTACGCCTTCATGACTCTCCACAAACCTTGGTCTTTGGTTTTCTAGATCAACTCCACTATTGATATTCCTCCATGCCACTGTCTCCATCCATACAGCATCATTTCTGATGGTCTGCCTCTCTTCCCCTCGATCTTTCCAGTTGTCACAATATTTTCCAATGCCTCTCTTCTCATCACATTACCAAAAAAGAACAAACTGTGTCCTCATTCTTATTGTTTTATATAATGTTCGAGTTTTATTAGACTCTTTCAGGCAATTGTTGTTAGTTACTTTGGCAGTCCAAGGAATTTGCAACATTTATCTCAGAAACTACATCTCTGTTACTTCCAATTTCTTCCTAATTTGTTCATTTGCATTCCAAGATTCACAGCCATACAGCAAAACAGCTTCTATATAGCATTTCAGCACTCTCTTTCTTCATTCAATGATAGCGACTTATTGCATAAGATATTCTTCATTTTCTTCTTTTGTTTGCTTGAAATATGTCTATAACTGCAATGTTGTCTCTTGTATGAATTGAACTGTCTTTTGTAGTTCACTCAGGGGTCCATAGAGTTTATCTTCCACTGTTTCTCTAGGCCAGAAGGTTTGCCTAGATATGTTGTATTTTCAGCAGTCCTGGAGTATGTTTTCGGCTGTCTGCGGCGCCAATCCACGTGTACACATGGCTGAGTCACCAATCTTGAATTTGTTATATATGTGGTTGCATAATCTATTGTGTCCTGTTCTGAGGCGCAGAATAATGACTTGTTTTGGTCTGTCCATAATGTGGTAGTCATCTTGAGCAGGTTTTGGTGGCTTTCTGACTGATTTGATCATTCTTTTCTTTTGGTGGTATGTAACAGGCACATCAGGCTGTTCTTCTTTGGCTCCTTCCTTAGCCAATCAATCAGCTCTGTCGTTTCCAGGCATTCCACAGTGGGATGGTATCCACTGTATGGTGACCTTATGCTGACTGTTAAGTTCAGAAAGTAGTGTCCTTAGTACTGGCAATCTCCCAGACAGGAACACCTCGATTACTGATTTTGCATCTGTCAATAGCACCACACGTTGTGTACCATGGCTGATATTTAGTAATTTCTTTGTTGTTATCTTGATTGCCTCAATTGCAGCATCATAGTTATGGCAGTACTTTCCTGTTGGTACTCTGGCCATGTCCCTAGTATTATTTGGGTATTCTATGTACACTTCCGCTCCTCCATTTTGAACAGCATTTTGTTCTGACCCATCTATGTAGACTCGGATCCAGAGGTCCTGTGGGTATTATTCATCAAGGAAGCTGAGAGTGGCTGTTCTGCACCGTACACTGTTCTGTTCTTCCTTGTCAAATATTCCTTCACTTTTGTCTTCATTTTCTGAAATGCAGCCTTTGCTCGCCCTAATCTGCTCTTAATCTGTTTTGCATCTACAATATGATGTTATAAATGCCCCTAGATATTTAAAACTATCCACTTGGTGAAGGATTTTCCCTTCTACACCAGTCAGTTGGACTAAAATGCTGACTTTTCATCCTAGACTTGGGGATGTATATTACAAGTACCTCTGAAGTTGGAGTGGGTTTGCCTGATGGAGAGGGACACTGGTAATAGAGAAAGTTAATCTATATGCACAAATTCTGCCCAGTGCACCACAAGCACCAGCACGTGCATGAACAACGCTTGAGTTCAAAGTGAGTGAACAAAAAAAAAATCTAGAGAGAAATAATCACTGTAAATGAACACAGCACAGAGTGACTAGCACGGTGCACACTGAACTCTACAGCACAGGGTGACTAACACAGTCCATGTTGAACTCTACAGCACAGGGTGACTAACACAGTCCATGTTGAACTCTACAGCACAGGGTGACTAGCACGGTCCACGCTCAACTCTACAGCACAGCCAGCCCCATGCTGGGGTGTACCTGGGTCTGCCAGGCTGGTCCTGTCTATGATGGGTGCCGGGACATGTGTTGGGTCTCCCAGGCTGGTCCTGTCTATGATGGGTGCCGGGACATGTGTTGGGTCTCCCAGGCTGGTCCTGTCTATGATGGGTGCCGGGACATGTGTTGGGTCTCCCAGGCTGGTCCTGTCTATGATGGGTGCCGGGACATGTGTTGGGTCTCCCAGGCTGGTCCTGTCTATGATGGGTGCCAGGACATGTGTTGGGTCTCCCAGGCTGGTCCTGTCTATGATGGGTGCCGGGACATGTGTTGGGTCTCCCAGGCTGATCCTGTCTATGATGGGTGCCAGGACATGTGTTGGGTCTCCCAGGCTGATCCTGTCTATGATGGGTGCCGGGACATGTGTTGGGTCTCCCAGGCTGGTCCTGTCTATGATGGGTGCCGGGACATGTGTTGGGTCTCCCAGGCTGATCCTGTCTATGATGGGTGCCGGGACATGTGTTGGGTCTCCCAGGCTGGTCCTGTCTATGATGGGTGCTGGGACATGTGTTGGGTCTCCCAGGCTGATCCTGTCTATGATGGGTGCCGGGACATGTGTTGGGTCTCCCAGGCTGGTCCTGTCTATGATGGGTGCCGGGACATGTGTTGGGTCTCCCAGGCTGATCCTGTTGACTGACAACTGTTGGTAGGTGTAGACTTCTGGTCAATGGACAAACATAGAAAACACAAGCCCTAGAGATGTGTCCATGGCCCCTGGACTGACTACTGATGGTGGGTGTAGAATTCTGATCAATGCACAAATGCAGGCAGCACACAGGCCCTAGAGATGTGTCCATGGCCCCTGGACTGACTACTTACTGATGGTGGATGTAGAATTCTGATCAATGCACAAATGCAGGCAGCACACAGGCCCTAGAGATGTGTCCATGGCCCCTGGACTGACTACTGATGGTGGATGTAGAATTCTGATCAATGCACAAATGCAGGCAGCACACAGGCCCTAGAGATGTGTCCATGGCCCCTGGACTGACTACTGATGGTGGATGTAGAATTCTGATCAATGGACAAATGCAGACAGCAAAGACAGGTGAGCAAGATGTGGGCAGGTGAGCAAGATGTGGGCAGGTGAGCAAGATGTGGGCAGGTGAACAAGATGTGGGCAGGTGAACAAGATGTGGGCAGGTGAACAAGATGTGGGCAGGTGAACAAGATGTGGGCAGGTGAACAAGATGTGGGCAGGTGAACAAGATGTGGGCAGGTGAACAAGATGTGGGCAGGTGAACAAGATGTGGGCAGGTGAACAAGATGTGGGCAGGTGAACAAGATGTGGGCAGGTGAACAAGATGTGGGCAGGTGAACAAGATGTGGGCAGGTGAACAAGATGTGGGCAGGTGAACAAGATGTGGGCAGGTGAACAAGATGTGGGCAGGTGAACAAGATGTGGGCAGGTGAACAAGATGTGGGCAGGTGAACAAGATGTGGGCAGGTGAACAAGATGTGGGCAGGTGAACAAGATGTGGGCAGGTAAACAAGATGTGGGCAGGTGAACAAGATGTGGGTAGGTGAACAAGATGTGGGCAGGTGAACAAGATGTGGGCAGGTGAACAAGATGTGGGCAGGTGAACAAGATGTGGGCAGGTTTTCTGTGTATTGTTTGCTGATAAAGACTTTGGCAGAAATGATCACCCGTGTCTGTGGGTGTCCGCTGTCGAACTTAAACAATCAAATGTTGTGTTTATCCAGTCTCCTGTCATAATACCAGTCTAAGAAAACCCACAGTAAGAAGAAAACGGCGTACCTTGTCATAATTGTTGTCCTTCAAGCGATTGCCCAGAACTTCACCGATGCCTGCAAGTTCTGTCACAGGCTTGTCTCCCATGGGTTCCGAGACAAAGTTCTTGTGCTTCTTGGATGTCGTGGACATTGTGTCGTCTGTCAGACAGAAATACCCGAGTTGACAACGATAAGACTTCACAGTCACCTCACATGCAACAAGTCATCTCTATCACCATACAAACAGAAACATCGAGTTGACAATAGACTTCACAGTCACTTCACATGCAACAAGTTATCTCTACCACCATACAAGCAGAAACACAAACAACAGACTTCACATGCAACAAGTCATTTCTTCTACCATCATAAAGACAGACATATTTTTAAACAACGTTCTCATGGACAAATGTATGCAAATGTACCCGTGTATCTACACAAACACACACATATACAGGTACTTCATAAGTGCACATACACAATCCCTCAGATTTGTACATTAAACAGAAAAACCTGAGACTTATAAAGGACCACAGAAACCTCTATGTACCCCACAAGTCATACAGAGAGGTTGCCCACGGAGTGTACACAATGACCCTCCACTGTATCCCATAGATCAGAGAGAGGTTGCACAAAGAATATGCCAGTAAGAGGCAGCATTCCAACAGATGAAGAGCTTTTTGGGTAACTTGTACCTGACCATGGAAGACAGAAAAGTTTTAATGTGGTATGCTGCCCATGAAGCCAGAGAAGATTCCGGAGTCACGGCACGGAAGGGAGTCAGCACATGAACTGTTACATGTTGGGGATCGCAACCATCCATTCATCATGTGCCATGCCGACAAGCCTGGGCGGTCATGTTCTGCCATCTCACTCGATCACCAGAGTCGTGGAACAGCTCCGTGTTCTTGTCTCGACCATGCCACGTGGCCAAGCCATTTAGGTATTTACTTCTTGGTCTTCCCAGTTGTCACCAAGTTCTCCAAGTCATTTCTTCTCATAACATGCTCAAAGAATTTTGACTGTTTACGTCTAATGACTCTAATCAGTTTATGATCTTCATTTATTTCTTGGAGATCACAAGACATACAGAAACATGACTGTTCACACCAGTCAGCAAGGCACTTGATGATAATGACGATGATAATGACAATAATGATGATGATGATGATGACTGATGATAATGCCCACCCTACTATATGCAGGCGAATCATGTACATTGAATAAATGTAGCAGAAAGACACCGGGAACACAGAGATGTGGTTTCTACATAGAATACTAAGAATCCCCTGGGTGGCTGGCCAGACCAAGATAGAAATACTGGAAGAAGCCAGTTCACAGAGATATTTGATAACCAACATCAGGACAAGATGATTGGCATTTTCCTGGTCATGAGATGAGAGACTGGGGAAGGCTGTAACAACCAGAAATATCACGAGTGGTTCCAAGGTGGGGAACGTGGTTGGATGACCATTGGTCAGACTCAACATAGATGATTTTTTATGGAGGAACATGATCGCCTATGTGGCTCTGCATGGCACATGATAATGAGCATGTCATGTAACATCTAGCGTTGTCATTTTTCACTATGAGTCTGATCTTGAATGCATTTCTCATTCTAAAACAACAAGAGCTTGTAGCGAGACTTTCGTTACTCCTATAACTTTATTTTTGTAATTATTAACCCTGTGATGAAGCTAATCACACTACAAATATTGTAATATTTTTTTAAAATCATCACTCTGCTGAGCAACTCTCGGACAAGTTATCACAAAAACAGATTTTAATCCGACTTTCTTGCTTGCTTGCTTGTGTTCACTGGCTGTGAACTCCAGCGTGAAGCCCTGTATGTCGGATGAATACATCCTGTTATCGAACATCAGTGTGATGTCATACAGGACCTGAGGTTTGCGTGAGTATCTGTTGTCCCATGTCTGGCTTATTGGTGTGCAGACTGGTGGTTCCTCGCCATGCAGGCAGATACTGTCCGGCTTCGGAGGAATCATCGATCCTACTGATGTTAGCCAGTTCCCAGAAGGACCTGTTGCCCAGGACGCACGGCGTGGACATGTCAGTAGGTCTTAGCCAGTTTAGATCCCGGCCCTGGTGCCTTGGAAACACCTCTGTATCCCTTAATCTGACTGTTTAACGCAGTTAGAGAACAAAAGATAACGACATCGACAATGTCTGAATATTGACAGAAAGTGGTTAGTTAGTAGTTTTCACAAGACCCCATGGAGGAGGCTGTATGCCCCACAGGCAGGACACTTGGCTGCAGTAACTGAGCAGAGCAGGAGAAACTATATTACCAATAGCAGAAGTAGCAATATTACTGTGCAGACAAGAATGGATTCTACTATCAGCATAGGTAGACAAAACTGAACATAATCATTCAGGAGCCAGCCTGTTTTGTTGTTGTTGCAAATACAGGTCTAATAAAACGATTGGAAAAAAACAAATATAATAGGCAACATTTTCTAGACGCCATGGCGACCTAGATTGTTCTACCAGTAATTGAACGTTATGGTCTTATTGGTATATAATGTGATGACAGTATTCCCTTCTGTTCCATGACAGCAGACAGCATTCATGCCAAAGAATGACAGAATAAAGACAGCATGAGAGACATATGTTAAGACATTACTTGTCAAGTGGATCGCTGAATGTTCATATTCATCATAAATTAAAAGTGATGTCCAAGTCCTCTTCAAATTACAAACTGCTGTTGCATGTTAACCACCCAAATGAAAGAAAAAAAGAAGTATTTGCCATCCTGTGTATTAATATTTGTGATGGAAACTTGTTTGATGTTATAAATAATTATTTCATATTAGGGTGATGTGGGGATGCTTCTTATGAATAATTATCTATCAATCCTAGAACATAATCTACACATGAGACAACTTTCAGATCTTCAGCACCCTCCTCCTTGAACTGACTGAACGAAGCATACCTCTCACACTCATCAATGTCAGTTGTCTGCCTTTCTGAACATGGGGCAGGCGCAGAATAAGATGTTTTCGAGGAAAATTTTCACCGACCTTCTGGTGACCTGGCGTACGTACCCACGCTTGCTTCTGATTGGGTGTATTCGAAAACAACATGTCACACATCACGGGAAACAACATGTCACACATCACGGGAAACAACATGTCACACATCACGGGAAACAACATGTCACACATCACGGGAAACAACATGTCACACATCACGGGAAACAACTCTAATAATTGAAGCTGTGATCTCCCTGCTAGGCTGCAAATTCGTGCACTTAAATTGAACCCAGTGAAATCTCCACTATCACTTGAATCATCAAAATCCATTTTGAAATACAAAGCGTAAAACCCCCAAAAACTATTTTTAAAATCCGCTCAAATTCAAAGTACACGCTTGCGAATGGCGGCCACGTTTTCAAGCTATCAGCAAAACCGAAAGTAGACAACCGGAAGTCTCGGAAAGCCGAGAGATCGCGTTTTTACAATGCATAATAGTCACGGACGCTTTCGGACTGTTCGCCCGATCGGGGGCAAAGACGTTCCCGGGCGTTTTGCCCGGTAAAGGGTTAAGTTTAAGGGAGAAGCTATACACAAAATTTTGTGTATAGTCCGAGCCGCTATACACAAAAATTTTTCGCTGGTCACGTGATTATTCGGCACAAAATTTTGTGTATAGTACGAGCCGCTATTCACAAAAATTTGGAGAATGACTATTATTCTCTCTTCTCGTCTGTCCTTTTTTTTTTTTTTTGCACGTTCTTTTTCTTAAAACCTCACAGAGACAATATTTGTCGACAAGGACACACTCTACGTACAGTGATATTTTATTTGGCAAATAAAATTCACGTTAAACAAAGACATCTATTGAATTCATCCAAGACTCGATCACTCCGTCGTTGCCTATGGGATGCCCCCCCCCCCCCCCCCTAGCAGCTACCGCAGATCCACAGAGATGCTTTATTCAGATGCTTCGGGTTTCTCAGTTCTATATTTTAGTTCTTAAAACAAGCAACTAGAAAGTCGCTTAGAAGCCCTGGAGATGTGGATATACAGACGAATATGTCGTATTTCATGGAAACAAAACAATCAAATGCAGAGGTTCTAGAAAAACTGGGAATGAAGAGAGAGAGAGTTGACGGAAGAAATAAAGAGGAGGCAAGTGAAATATTTCGGCCATGTTATTGTTAAAAGACATGATACTCTTATAAAAACCATACTGGAGGGCAAGGTTGAGGGCAAGCGAGCAAGAGGTAGACAACGATACAAGTGGGAAGATAACATCAAGAGATGGATGAACATCAGCCTGACAGAATGTACAGTCAGGGTGAGAGACAGACAGTGTTGGAGATCTATTGCAGCCAACCTTCATTGTGGAGACGGCACCTGGTTGACTGATTAAAAATTTTTTTAATTAAAAAAAAAAAATAAAAATTGCTAGCGGGGAGTCGAACCCCAGTCTCCAGCGCGAAAGATGAAGATTCTAACCACTACACTACCGAGAACACAATGACAGTTCCATCAAACATTAATTATGTAGTCAAAAGGAAGTAGACATCACGTGACCAGCCTAATAATCACGTGACCAGCCACAAATTTTTGTGTATAGCGGCTCGTACTACTCATAAAATTTTGAGTATAGTCACTCTGTAAGTTTAAATAACATACTGTGAAACAAGTTATGGCTTTTTTAAAAGTTAGTATTTAATTATTCATTGCTCACATTTAGATACAGAACAGTGTAATTACAGAGCAGAAGTAGAAATCAATTATTAGCGAAAGTGACTACTTAATTTATGCAGCAGTAACAAACTTATTTACTTACGTTATTGCATATTTAATCAATAGAAAGCTGTCGCAATGCAGTGGATACATCAAGACAATGTGAGCACATTTTAATGAATTGTTCTTTGACTTACGGCAAACATTTCACATGACATTTAATTAAGGGAGGTGTTATTCGCCGCTGAGAGATTTAAGTGTGGCTCACATTGAAAATTTAAATAATTTTTAATATATATTTTATACATTTAGTTCTGTATGCAGTTCCTCACCCTAACCTTGAAAACAACGCTCCTTTTCCTATCGTGATTTTCGAACATTTTCAACGGTAGTAAACATCACGTGACCAGCCGCGACTGTGAATAACACATAGCTATGGGAGGTGATTATTCATGGCATGCTGCGAATAATCACTTTGTTTAATTAATAAAAATGGGCGGCTACTTTTAATTGTCGAATTAGAAATGTGGCTGTGACTTTCCTTTTACCAATCTGCATAATAGAATATAATATATACATCTTGCCAGGTTTGTCTGCCAATAATTAGCAATGCACATATACAATGAATGAATGTTAATTTGCGGATATTTTTAATTATTAATTAGGTCACTGCACATCCTATAGAAAAATAGATAACATGTAAAGTTAGGCATTGCTGCCCCGGAAGCAAAATATATGGTTTCCATGTGGTTCGTTTAAAACAAATATATTAATAACTCCACTTAGAATTGATTAGTCTTCACTGAGATACCATTAGATGTGATGATGTATTGTGTGATTGTGTCTTGTCAAGCTGTATTCAACCAACTGTAATGGTTATTTAACCCTTTAATAACTAACAAAAGGGAAATAACTCCGCAAAATTAATGACTTGATATTTTGTAAAGTCATTATACACGAATTGGTTTGACATATAAATGTCCTAGATGACTAATAAACTAGAAAAATGGACACAGTTTAACATAAAGCAACATTAAAAACAATAAAACAAAAAGAAAGGTTTAAAAAAACATTTTAACTGGGAAAAAATGTGAAGAAAAATTTTTTACTCACGAAATGATGTTGAAAGTGTCCCGCACTATGTATATAAGTGCCCTGATAGCAGCAAATATCCTGCACTATATATCCACGTGCTTTGATACAAGTGATTCATGGTATTTTGTGAAGCATTCCCCCTTGCACAGCCATATCTGACAGAGACTGCATCCAAAAACAACCTCACTGGCTCTGCTCTTCTTACCAGACTTGGTGTTCATCTTGGCACACCAGTAGCAAGTTTTCCTTTTGCCATCCATACGAATTAGTCTGTGGTCCAAAAGATTGCTGGTACCCAGACCTACAGTTGTGGGGCAAGAAGAAGCTTTCCGTTTCCTCGAAATGTTACCCTTCAAGAGTAGAAACCAGGCTACGCCTAAAAGCGAGATGGCCAACATCACCAACCCTTGTGTGTGGGCGATGGGAGTTTGAACAAATTATCCAGCTGTTGACAATAGAGGTTTGCAGGAGAAAGGCAAACATATATCTCCACCACTTCACAGATTTCCTACCAACAGGGTAATATGAGGACAGCTGGTCAAACCTGTCCACTCCACCCATTGATCTGTTGTAGGCGGCCACTGTTGTGGGTATCTGAACATTTTATCTGCCACCGGGTGCCTTACGTGATGTCATCTTCTTCTTCTTCAGCGTTCCGAGCCATTGAACTTTAGTCTACCATTGTAGGCAATCATGGCTTCATCAATGCTGATATCTCTGCCAGCAGAAAAACACGAGGATATGTTTTTCCTCACCATATCAAGGAACGGTCTTACCTTGTACAGTGGATCGTAATCTTTGTGGCCTATGGGCTTCTGCTTACTGGTGTCATTGAGATGAAAATATTGGGAGATTTTTGCATATCTAGTTTTTCCCATGCACTGTGATACTCCAGGATGATAGAGATCTTCATCTGTGCTCCAATACATGGCAGTTTCAGGCAATTGAACATAGCCCATGAGTATAGCAAGACGAATATAAATTTTTATTTCCTGAGTGCTCACAGGTGACCAGTAAACATCCACTTTACCTGCCTTTTCTTGTCGTTGAGTGGCATACAAATTAGTTTGTTCCATAGCAGACTGATAAAAGTCCTCATTTACAATGAGACTGAAGTAGTCAAACGGTTCTGAACTCTCTCGAAGATCATGCAAAAAAACCTTCAACGACTACAGGGGTTGTCTCAGGACTCCAAACATACATGTCTTTGTCTACAGTTTCACTGACACTACAGAAATCTGGGTCCTCTTCGTCAAAATTCCAGCCTGCCTCTGTAATCAATGTCACTTTCTGCATCACTATCTCTAAACAAATCAAACGGTTCAGTGATATCCACAATAACACTGTCATAATCGACAGACATACCTGCACAATCTTCAAGAAAATCGTGGCTGGATTCCATTTTTTTGCGAATAGATGATACAATATTGAGAATTCACGAAAAATTGATATTATTTCTGAACCGTTGAATGGATTTCAAAACAGGAAGAACAAGGGAAACAACTCTTCCTGTTTCCTAGGCCGTGATACAATCGTAGATTCATTCATTCGCATAATTATTATTCAGAAGCGCTTGGGACAAGACATGTGTAAAAACGTGGATTTTGGGGGTAATAGTCGGGAAAGGGTTAAGTTTAAATAGTGACTAAAATTGCTACTACTATAATAATAATTACTATAAATAAACTCTACTTTAATAATTTAATGAATTAATGTTTATGTCTTTTTAAAAATTTAATTAAAGTATCAAACTCAAACTATCATATTATATTATTATTATTTAAATTAATGAGATAAAGTTGACATCGGGACACACACCTGGTAGTGGTGTGCCTGATCAACAACCAAAACATCACAAGTTGAGTCAACATGCGAGAGACTAGATATGGGTTCACAGATCTCACCTGTTGGTGTCCGCTTTTAAGCAAGAGGTCACTGTAAATGTGTTCTCCGCGACTAAAATACAAACAAGCGTCGTGTGGGAGTCCGAGTAGTCGTAGTCCGTTCGTTTCTAATAATTATAAATGTGAGGTCAGTCAGCTACTCCAACTCGCTCAGCAGTGGACCTCGATAGACGAGCAACAATCAAAAGGCTCCCCAAAGTTTAATCACAAATGATGTGTGTATATTACCGTGTCGGAGAACTGTGAAAGTTAATGAAATATGAGCAAGAACGGCGTCTTCAAGCTGGCGGCCCCAAGTCTAGGCGTGCAGACGGCAAACAGTTCCCCCGCTCTCCAGCGCGAGGCGGTAACAACCATCTGTTTGAATTTGTTCACTTCCTGTTCACGTAGTCACACAATAGTATCGGCGAAGTGATCTTCAAGTTTATAATGTTCTTGTGGGCGCCATTATGCCCCTCCACTTCAGGCGAGACGCGCGGTACGGTAGTGGCTAGGCGCTCGCCTGCCAGCCCGGTGGTCATGAGTTCAAATCTACAGCGAAACAGATTTTGAACATTCGTCCGAGCTTCTAAGTTGACTCAGTCTCGAATCATCATCGTTTGTTCTTTCCCCATGAATCTTGCCAGTCGTAACCAAGTTCTCCAATTTATGTCTTCTCATAAGTCCAAAAATGTTTGACAATCTACGTCTAATTTCTCTAATCAGTTTACGGTTTTCATTTGCTTCTTGTAGGACTTGCGCATTGGTTTTTCTGTCTGTCCATAGTATTCTTTACATTTTCCGCAGAAACCTCATTTCCACAGCCATCCGATCGTTTCTGTCTGTTCATGGTATTCTTTACATTTTCCGCAGAAACCTCATTTCCATAGCCATCAGATGCTTTTCTGTCTGTCCATGGTATTCTGTACATAGTCACCATAAACCACATTTCCACGGCCATCTTTAGGCTACATGGTCCCCAGAAACCACATTTCCACGGCCATCCTTACATGGTCCCCAGAAACCACATTTCCACGGCCATCCTTACATGGTCCCCAGAAACCACATTTCCACGGCCATCAGCCTCGAATACGTACCCGGAAATCTCTTTGGAAGTAAAGGCCATCACTGGCGTGACACTGACCCTCTCACCCCTCCCCCTCCCCCACCCCCAGAGCCGATTGGTCTAAACACATGTAGGTCTCAGCCCATTTGATCGGTGCGCCTTAAGGTGTGTAGAGGGCTCTTTATTGTATAAGTTTAGAACCGTCAGCCCCTTACTTGACGTGTAATCCTCCGCATATTGGCTTTCAAACTTGTTGTCCTAGTGCATCCCTTTCATAACTCGTTAGTATGTCATACTTACTCACACCAAGAGAAACGTTTAAACAGCTTTCATATGCGGTGTCTGCGAAGAATTCTTGGTATTAAGTGGCAAGACAAAATCACAAATACTGAAGTATTGGAAAGATCAGGTTGTGTGACGGTTTATTCCATGCTCAGTCTTCGTAGACTTAGATAGATAGGACATCTTAGGAGGATGGATGATGGTAGAATACCAAAGGGCATCTTTTTTGGTGAATTACAGACGGGTAGGAGATCTCAGGGTCGGCCTCTACTACGATACAAAGATGTGTGTAAACGGGATATGATTGATACAGGCATTGATAATGCACATTGGGAGCAAGTCGCCGCTGAACGTTTTGCATGGAGGGCAAAGATCAGAAATGGAATAAAGACAAAGGAGAAAATTATTGCAGATAAGTCACACACCGAGCGTGTGAGACGTATGATGGTGGAAATGACCACGTGTTCACATGCATCCACTGTGAACGAATATTTACAGCGCGAATTGGCCTTATCAGTCACATTCGCTACCGTCATAGGTAAATAAAAGTTATTATGTCTTTTTAAAGCACAAACTATCGCCTGTCAAGACGACAAGGTGCCAATGAATGAATGAATGAATATGTCATACACCCCAAGTTACCCGAAATATTCCAACTCGGGTCTAATGAAGGAGAACCCGGCGTTCTAGCCACTCGGCCAACCGCTTCTCAAACATTGTTGTGATGAACAAACATTTTCTTCTGAAGGGCGCTGCCATGTCCATAGCATGACGTGTGTCCCTTAGATCTATGGGAAGTGCTCGCCCAGTTCTGTGTAGAGATTTCCCTGGGTGTTACTGCAGACAATTGTTTCCTGGTCTTCCCACAAATCTGTGCAAAGATTTCCCACACTTCTGTGTAGAGATTTCCCACAGTTCTGTGTAGAGATTTCCCACAGTTCTGTGTAGAGATTTCCCTGGGTGTTACTGCAGACAATTCTTTCCCTGGTCTTCCCACAAATCTGTGCAAAGATTTCCCACACTTCTGTGTATAGATTTCCCACAGTTCTGTGTAGAGATTTCCCACAGTTCTGTGTTGAGTTCCCACAGTTCTGTATAGAGATTTCAATGTGTGTGCCTCCAGGCTTGTAGGCACATCTTGTAAGGGTTGGGACACGCACCCCCCCCCTTTTTTTTTTTTAAATACGTTAGTTATAAGTAACGCCATGTTTCAGACACAGGCAAGTGCCGATCTGTTCTGAATCATTCATTAGCCATTAGCAAGGAGTTCCCGTTTATTTAAGAAATGAAGGCCCCGACTCAAATATTTGGAGATCCGCTGAACGGCTGAGTCTAATCACAGGGCAGACATTCTCGCGAGGGTCACCTTCAGATAGCCCGATACACTGAGATATCTCATGTGAAGTGAAGTGCCTGATGAAAGAGCTGGCTGGGGTTTCGTGGATCTGTCTGTATATAACCTCCACACTCTCACACACAGCGGCACTGTGACCTCTCGAGGTATTTCTTCGATCTACAGCAGACAGCAAGAGCGGTTTAGCTTACAGCAGCCAGCAAGAGCGGTTGTAGCTTGTACTACTTATAGTATAGCAGACAGACAGGAGCCGAGTGTTCATATTTGTCCTTTGTTTGCACGATCGGTGAGTCCTAGTGTAGATAATGTAAATGTATTCGTGGACACTAACTGAACAGATATAAATTGTGTGGACAGTGTATCAGATATTATTATTATTATGCGGACAGTTTATTCTCTATGCCGACTGGAGTGTCTCGCTAAACCCAACCAGGATCAAATAGTTTAGGTGTTATTTTCTTTCAATTTCTCACATAAAAGAAAAATCAAATTCTGAACGATTGTGCTGGAAATAAAAAGTAAAGCTCACAAAATTAAATGTGTCTCCTGTACGTGTTATAAGCGCTGACATTATGCCGGCAATCATTGGATTGATGGCATCATATATATGTGTACACCAGCCTTGTGTATGCTATGGCAATGGCGCTAGACCAGTGGTTCTCAACCGGTGGGGAATCCCCCCCCCCCGGGGAATTTTCTTTTTTTTTGGGGGGGGGAGAAATTAAGATTATTTCAAGCCGATTACTTGATATTGTTTTTCCCTTCATACTTTACAGTTCTGTACGTCTCACTCTTCTGAAATTCATTTTATAACACAAGTAGACCCGCAAATCACGTTTTATGTGGACGTCTAGACTTGTTTTAGTATGTTCTATTAAATTTAGCTTCCACTATTACGTATACTGAGTGGGGTGAGGAGGGGGGATTTTTAGGGAGGAAATACCCAAAAATAAGGGGGGGATAACGTTCTGAAAATATGGTGAAGGGGGGCATGTGCCAAAAACGATTGAGAACCACTGTGCTAGACCCATATTTGTATACAGCAATCAGCACTTGGTAGGTGATGTGGCTGTCTTCCTTGACCTGTCTTTGATTGGGCCAACATGTCAGCCAAGATCAATAAAAAAAAAACTCTGCCCTGATGTGGATGTGAACGCACGACTCCAGGGCCAACAGGCAAGCGTCTATATGGATACATGGCTGAGAAGTGTGGCCAGGAGGTGTCACTGATTCAATGCCAAAGGATTATATCGCCAAATGTGATCTCCCATGTAGACAGAAGGAGGGTATATTGCCATACTAGGGTCATCATGTTATTTGTTTTGTTTTGTGGTATCCTCCACAATTTCAATGCTCAGTGAATGGAGATTCATATTTTATTACTTGTTCATGTGTTTGTGTACCAACGATTGGATCAAACCTACTGTTTGCTCGGCACTGAATCAGTGAACACACTCATGCTGGCATTGTCTCTGCTGCTGGCATTGTCTCTGCTGGTGTCTCTGAATCAGTGAACACACTCATGCTGGCATTGTCTCTGCTGGTAGCAGTGTAGTGAGTTCTGTTCACTCAACGGTCAGCTGGACTTCAGTGTCCACTTTAAGAAAACATTGGTAAATTGCTGAATCTAAAAATTGCCTAGTAAATCATGAATGGCCAATAAATGCTGGGACTGATTACAACATCCTGCTGTAGAAGGACATGCAGTATATTTATAAATGCAAATTGATAATATAATAAATTGAGTTTTACGTGTAGAAATCATTATAAGGAAACTCCTGAGGCTATGCACTAACCTGTCATTTATTGCCCACAGTTACCCTCCCCGTGTTGCTTCCATATCCTAATGATAGATACCACTGAACAGACTAGCATACACACTCTCTCAGTTCCACCCCTGCATGACCTGGGCAGAAGTTAGTTAGTCGAAAGATCATCCTCATTGCACATTGAACCATTCAATCCATAAGTACTCGGATCCCCTCCTCAGCAAATCCCGCAACGTGTAGCGGCCCACGACACCAGTTCAGTGTTGGTTTATTACTCTTCTTTGGCTTCCTGCGTAGTGTTCTTGTTTGGCCACACATGGACACAAGTTTCACACAAGTCCCAGTAGATTTGAAGCCTCCACAAGTGGCAGCCATCATGCCACAACCATTCAGTATGACCTGATCTGAACTTTACAAACATGGATGGAGAGTCACAGACAGCAACCACATTTGTAGGTGAAATACTGGAGAGCCATTTCATTGCCACTGTGAGAGCTGAGTGTCTATTCTCATGCCAGTGGTTACCTAATGCACTTCCTTCTGGTCAGTGCAGACTCAGTCTCTCTCACAAGTTGAGAAACCTCGTAAGAAAACAATGTCACAATAAAGTGATAAGTAAATTTAAAATGCGATTTCACTTTGTGACTTTAAACACTGAAGACAAACAATAAATTGCACAATTGATGGTCAAACACATGTCGCTGTATGTTGACAGGTGCATACTACAGAACAAGTTCTGCATACATTAAAGCCACATCAAATGAATCCTTGTAGTTGAAATATACAAAACTGACTGTCATATGTTTCACTGTCAGCAAGGGGGTGTTAAAGAGACTACCATGTTATTCTGTTAACATAATTGCCGCTTACCCACATGTATAGCAGACGCCTCTGCAAATCTCATTAACTTGTAGTCATGTCTAGTGAACCACACACTGAAGGCCTCTTTGTCCAACACATGCCCACATTCTAATAAATGGTTTGCTATTGAAGATGTAGGTTCATTCTGATTGGTTGATTTAGCAGCATTGCCAGAAGTTTTTGTTTGTTTCCTTGTTCATGTAGGGATCTGTTCTACTACTCTGTTTTCTGTTCTATTCTGCCTATGTAAATGGATTGGCATTTACAGTGACACTGGTATATTTAATTGGATTTGGTGTACAGAGGTGCAGTGTCTTTTACTGATGATGTTGGTATAGGAATTGTTTTGTATCTGAAAACTGAAACTGGAGCAAAGTATGTTCAATCAACTGTTGTTTTGAGTCAGTTTTGTATACATTGAATCATGTCATTTCCACAACAGGTTAATACAATAAATACTTGCAGTTTGAGGACTGATGTTTCATTGGATGGTAGTTTGGGTGGCTGGTAGTGGCACTTTATGAATCCAGTAGGATGGCCATTTAGTTTTCAGGTTTTCTTTTACAGTTTCAGTGTATCATGAGTATCTTCCTGGTGTGGGTCCTACTAGACCACGTTTTTACTAGACAGGTGCGAAGCTGGGAGTTTAAGAACGATTGATTGATTGATTGATTTAGGAATCGACATCACAGCATTCAGGGCATTCCCATAAGCGCTCCGTCCCCATCCCCAGCAGCCAGCGAAGAGTTCCAACACTAATAGTACCAGTAGCAATCTGATTATAAGTCCGTCTCGCCTTTCCTCTGAGCGTTGAGCGTCGGCCAGATCCCTTCGTCACTCCTCGTTGTCTCATTCTTGCCAGACCTTGGTAATCCATTTGCTCCTCCGAGGTGTGCACATGCTCCCACAGGGCCGCAACCACGTCTGCCTTGTCATGTATCAATACTCCACCAAGTTCTGCAGAGCCAGCCAATCTGTCCGCCTGTTCATTTCCCAGCACACTGGCATGCCCCAGAGAAAAGATCCAGCCGATGCTTGTCACCCGTGACCTCCGAAGCGAAGTAAGCCACTCCGCATGAAGTCTGCCCGTCCTCACCCTCGTCAGCATGCTTTCTGAGTCAGTTACAATCACGATGTGTGTGTGGGGAGTTTAAGAATTGGCCTGTTAATGTTTCTTTCTGGCATACTGATTTTTGGATGGTGCCATCCTCTCTACATCTTATTAGTATATCTAAAATTTTAGTGTTGTTGTGTTCATGTTCGATGACCAGGGAGATGTTCTTATGTGCCCGGATCATAGTATGATAAATGTGATAGTATGTGTTATTTATGTGGCCACTATGACCCTGACAGTGGCTGAGAAACCACGTAATAAAAACATGTGAAAATTAAGTGATAAGCATAAGTTATATGTTGTGCAACTAAATAATATTACAAGTGGTTTTATGTGACTGCTTTTTGATGATATTTGTGAAACCATTCATATTCTCAGCTGGAGATGGCACTAGAAGGAAGTTATTCAACAACGACCGTTGTCTTGGCTACAGCAGCGGCAGCACTTGTAGCTTTCCTCATTGGTTACAAAGTGGGAGAGAAGAATCCGTGCGGCAAGAAATGATTGACAGGTAAACCTTGTGTTCATGATAGATTTGGGGAAACTCCAATATGTATAAAACTGACTGTCTTAGAGTAGAACTACTGTAGAGTTACATTTTTGAGGGCTATTTATCATCAAGTGCCTTGCCGACCTGCATGGGCTGTCTTGCAATCTCCAAAAGAATTCAGGAGCTGATGCTCTTCCGTGCCAAGACAATAGATAGTCTGTCAAGAATCTTCTCTCGCCAACTTTCTCTTTCTTTAAATAATTCTATCAAGTTGTCACAACATGTTCCAGTTTTGCTCTTTTCTTAACGTTGACGAAAAATATTAACTACCTCTCTCTGATGTTTGTGATAAGCTGTCTTGTGTCTTAGCCTCTTGCAAAACATTTAAATGACTCAGTTTGGCTTTCCAAGGAATTATCAGCATTCTTATTAAAACCACATTTATGTGGCTTGCTTACTAATTGTCCAGGATTCATGGTCATATGTTAAAACTGGTTGTATGTGACATGCCAGAATTCTGGTTCTAACTTCGGTTGACATGGGTTTATTGCAGATGATGTTCTTCATTCTATAAAATGACATTTGTGCTTGTTCAATATCTTCTGAGGGAGATGGAGTGCATATTGGCATGTCCCATGGCCTGCGACACTGGGAAGCAAATAATAGTACCACTGTAGTCTGTTGTACATGAGGGAAGAGGCAACTGAGGAGGGTTGCCACAGAGCTGACCCCACCATACCATAGTAAACTTTAGTTGTAAAATCCCATCAAGTTTAAAGAAAAGAAACAAATAACTCAGCTAACCAAGAGGAAAGAAAGCTGTTCCAGCAGAGGTCTGGCATGATCCTGAGACATTCGCTAGGAACACGAATCACCAACTTCCTTTCACCTACGTAAATCTCCAAAATGGTACCTAGAATGCTAGAACTATGTGTGAAGTTGGTAAAGACACCATGGGTGGTAGAAGAAATGAAATGTCAGATCAGCATTCTGAGAATAAAACCTCAGATAGTCAAACTGGAAAGTTCTTCCACCGAAGCCCACAGGACAAAAGAAATAGGAGACCTACACATGAAATAGGAGACCTACACATGAAATAGGAGACCTACATATGAAATAGGAGACCTACACATAAAATAGGAGACCTGCACATGAAATAGGAGACCTATACATTAAATAGACCTACACATGAAATAGGAGACTTACACATGAAATACGAGACCTACACATGAAATAGGAGACCTACACATGAAATAGACCTACACATGAAATAGGAGACCTACACATGAAATAGAAGACCTACACATGAAATATGAGACCTACACATGAAATAGGAGATTGAAACAGCAAAATAAGAGACTTACACATGAAATAGGAGACCTACACATGAAATAGGAGACCTACACATGCAATAGGAGCTCCAGGAGATAACAAACGATTGGACTGTTTGATGTCAGCTGGTTGAAGGCTGATGCTTTAATAGGATAAAGTGCAGTACTTCCTGCACTGAAGCATCAGTCTCTAACTATAGATCACACCAGGAGAATCTCAGCACAGCGCATGAACTCTTTATCACTGTGACGATCACACTGTGAGCATCCCTAAGTGTGTGTGTGCATACATGAGAGAGAGATAGAGAGAGAGAGATTGGAATCACATAAAATACACAAGCCCCATTGCTGGAGACTGCTGGCTGTACGCGAAGTGTTGTGTCCATCACATTGTCTCAGGCCTGAGTGCATGGGAGAATAGGTGGTCAGTTTATCCCTCCTGTAGCGAACAGTGAGAGCTGGCGCCGAACCCTGGTCCAAAAATGTTCATGCCGTTGTCTGCATAACTTCGTAACCTTTACACCTGTATACTGCCTCTCCAGAATCACATATCATTTATATATTCTTGTGTGGGTAGGTTGTCTGTGTTGTCAGGGGCCTGGTCAGCAGTCTGTTGGGTCTGCTGTAATTTCAAACTGCTGTGCGATTTGTCATGCACGCAACTGGGTACTTCTAGTTTTGTATCTTTATCTGAGAAAGCTATGTGTCATATCCACATCCCTGGAATGAGGAGGTAATATAATATCCTCATGTTCCCCATTCAG
Organism: Cepaea hortensis; assembly: GCA_963921405.1. Lineage (NCBI taxonomy): Eukaryota > Metazoa > Mollusca > Gastropoda > Stylommatophora > Helicidae > Cepaea > Cepaea hortensis. Next base: position 2,988,450 of record OY992894.1, on the reverse strand, counting down.
TAAAACCCAGTGTGATTCCAATCTTGTCTTTTTATGTTAGAAGTTAGAAGTGACACCCTACCTCTGAACTGCTTCACCTCCCATTTGCCTGCTTGAAATGCTGCGTATATTCAACACTATTGTGTGGAGTGAAAGCCTGGACATTGAACACGCAACTAGAAAGTTGAATAGAGGCCCTGGAGATGTGGATATACAGAACAATATGTTGTATTTCATGGAAACAAAAACAATAAAATACAGAGGTTCTTGAAAAACTGGGAATGAAAAGAGAGTTAATGAAAGAAATAAAACACAGGCAAGTGAAATATTTTGGCCATGTTAAAAGACATAACACTCTTATAAAAACTATACTGGAGGGCAAGTGAGCAAGAGGTAGACAATGATACAAGTGGGAAGATAACATCAAGAGATGGACGAACATCAATCTGACAGAATGTACAGTCAGGGCGAGAGACAGACAGTGTTTGACATCCTTTGCAGCCAACCTTCATTGTGGAGACAGCACCTGATTTATTGATTGCCTGCTTGTGAACAAGAAAACACATTTCTGCTGCAGAATGGAGATCTACAATGATAACATGTTATTTCGATTCCTGTTTAATTTTGGTCCTAAATTCATTCAACATCTCAGTTTGTGGCTACCAACTTAGTCCTAAATTAATCCAGCATCTCAGTTTGTGGCTACCAACTTAGTCCTAAATTCATCCAGCATCTCAGTTTGTGGCTACCAACTTAGTCTTAAATTCATCCAGCATCTCAGTTTGTGGCTACCAACTTAGTCCTAAATTCATCCAGCATCTCAGTTTGTGGCTACCAACTTAGTCCTAAATTCATCCAGCATCTCAGTTTGTGGCTACCAACTTAGTCCTAAATTCATCCAGCATCTCAGTTTGTGGCTACCAACTTAGTCCTAAATTCATCCAGCATCTCAGTTTGTGGCTACCAACTTAGTCCTAAATTCATCCAGCATCTCAGTTTGTGGCTACCAACTTAGTCCTAAATTCATCCAGCATCTCAGTTTGTGGCTACCAACTTAGTCCTAAATTCATCCAGCATCTCAGTTTGTGGCTACCAAGTTAGTCCTAAATTCATCCAGCATCTCAGTTTGTGGCTACCAAGTAAAATCCAATACTGAAATATGGTAAGTGAGTTGGACAAGTTGAGACCAGGTTGTCTGTATGGCCTAAATCCAATACTGAAATATGGTGAGTGAGTTTGATGTTATCACTGGACAAGTTGAGACCAGGTTGTCTGTATGGCCTAAATCCAACACTGAAATATGGTAAGTGAGTTGGACAAGTTGAGACCAGGTTGTCTGTATGGCCTAAATCCAATACTGAAATATGGTGAGTGAGTTTGATGTTATCACTGGACAAGTTGAGACCAGGTTGTCTGTATGGCCTAAATCCAAGCAGGAAGTGATCTCAGCACACAATATGGCATGTGCTACTTTGCACACCACGGGACGGGGAATAGTGGCTAAGAGGTCATCATGTCTGCCTGTGGTTCTACCCATGACAGAATACTGACAGCATGTGTGTATGACTTTGCTATAGAGACATTTGACATCACTGATTGTGATATCTAGGCAAGTTTATGTTTGTGCACTGTACTGGGATTCCCCCATGTGACCAGTGAGAAGCATCTGAAGACTTACAGAGATGACAAGCGAGAATGTTCCTCGCCATGAGCTATACAGAGATGACAAGTGACGGAGAATGTTCCATGCCATGAGCTATATTGGGTGTATGGTGCTAGAACTATTGTTTATAACCACTCAGCTCTGGATGAGTGGTGTGGTCAATGTGACACTGGTCAGCTCTGGATGAGTGGTGTGGTCAGTGTGACACTGGTCAGCTCTGGATGAGTGGTGTGGTCAATGTGACACTGGTCAGCTCTGGATGAGTGGTGTGGTCAGTGTGACACTGGTCAGCTCTGGATGAGTGGTGTGGTCAGTGTGACACTGGTCAGCTCTGGATGAGTGGTGTGGGTCAGTGTGACACTGGTCAGCTCTGGATGAGTGGTATGGTCAGTGTGACACTGGTCAGCTCTGGATGAGTGGTGTGGTCAGTGTGACACTGGTCAGCTCTGGATGAGTGGTGCGGTCAGTACAACACTGGTCAGCTCTGGATGAGTGATGCGGTCAGTACAACACTGGTCAGCTCTGGATGAGTAATGTGGTCAGTACAACACTGGTCAGCTCTAGATGAGTGATGTGGTCAGTACAACACTGGTCAGCTCTAGATGAGTGATGTGGTCAGTACAACACTGGTCAGCTCTAGATGAGTGATGCGGTCAGTACAACACTGGTCAGCTCTGGATGAGTGATGTGGTCAGTACAACACTGGTCAGCTCTAGATGAGTGATGCGGTCAGTACAACACTGGACAGCTCTAGATGAGTGATGCGATCAGTACAACACTGGTCAGCTCTAGATGAGTGATGCAGTCAGTACAACACTGGTCAGCTCTAGATGAGTGATGCAGTCAGTACAACACTGGTCAGCTCTAGATGAGTGATGCGGTCAGTACAACACTGGTCAGCTCTGGATGAGTGATGTGGTCAGTACAACACTGGTCAGCTCTGGATGAGTGATGTGGTCAGTACAACACTGGTCAGCTCTGGATGAGTGGTGCGGTCAGTACAACACTGGTCAGCTCTAGATGAGTGATGTGGTCAGTACAACACTGGTCAGCTCTAGATGAGTGATGTGGTCAGTACAACACTGGTCAGCTCTAGATGAGTGATGCGGTCAGTACAACACTGGTCATCTCTAGATGAGTGATGCGGTCAGTACAACACTGACCAGCTTTCATTCCCAGAACATGTCCTGGTACCCAGTTAGACCGCGTTCACCTGAGAGCCCAGGCCAAACACTGAACCCAGGACCCACTGGGACAGCAGACCCGCGTATCAGCGACTGTGTCAGCGTCTGCTGCCATGGCTCCACGCTTATCCAGATATATGTGTACAATGACAGAGATCCTTGCCCATAACCACATCACACTGTCCACAGTACTGTGACAGAGTGCACACACAAAGTGCTGTGACAGAGTACACACACACACACACATAACTGTGACAAAGTACAAACACAAAGTACTGTGATAGAGTACACACACAAAGTGCTGTGGTTTAAAAGTGCTTTCTCTGACATGCAAACCATATAAATTTGTTGCACTATTGAATTTATGAAAGTTGGAAGCTTGTATAACTGTGTATATTCTGTTCTCACAGGAACATCTTGCACGGATGGATTGATTGAACTGATCACGTTTGCTGGAGATGAGAAAGTCAACATGAAAAACTGGAGTCTGTGTGTTGTTGGCGCGTACCAGTGGTCAACGTTATGTGTGTGTGAACAATGACATGACAAGTCCACATTGTGTGTGTGCGCGCGCGCGCTGGCATGACACATATGAGACATCAACATTGACATTGTGTGTGTGGGAACATTGACACGATTACCTGGCTTTGTCACACAGGGCTATCATTTGTAGTCCCATATTTCTTAGCCATCATTTTGTATTAGAAATAAATTGACAGTTTGCAGATATTTATGAGTTTGTCATGAGTGTGTGTGAGAAAATTATTGCAGATAAGTCACACACCAAGTGTGTGAGATGTAAGATGGTGCATGATGGTGGAAATTACCACGTGTTCACATGCATCCACTGTGGATGAACATTTACAGCGCAAATTGGCCTTAACAGTCGCATTCGCCACCGCCATGGGTTGTAGTTATTATGCCTTTTTGAAACACACTGTAACAAACTATCGTCTGTCAAGACGGCAAGGTGCCATTGATGATGATGATGATGAGTTTGTCACTACTTATTATTTGTAGATCTTTGTCAGTTTGTCAACATTTATGTTTTGTAGATCTGTGTGAGTTTGTCAACATTTATGTTTTGTAGATCTGTGTGAGTTTGTCAACATGTTATTTGGTTGAGTTTAGTCCAGCTCACTGTGAATGACATCATGGAACTCGGGACATGTCCTTAGATGCTCTTATCTCCGTAATACATTCATCAGTGTAAGGAAGTTGCTGGGACAGTTTTGTGATGTTGTTATTGTTGTTGTTACAGTCCAGTGTTGTTATTATTGCAGTCTTGGATTGTTATTGTGCTAGTTCAGTGTTGTTACTGTACCAATTCAGTGTTGTTACTGTGCCAGTCTGGTGTTGTTACTGGGCCAGTTCAGTGTTGTTACTGTGCCAGTTTGGTGTTGTTACTGTGTCAGTTCGATGTTGTTACTGTGTCAGTTCGGTGTTGTTACTGTGTCAGTTCGGTGTTGTTACTGTGCCAGTTTGGTGTTGTTACTGGGCCAGTTCAGTGTTGTTACTGTGCCAGTTTGGTGTTGTTACCGTGCCAGTCTGGTGTTGTTACTGTGCCAGTTCAGTGTTGTTACTGAGCCAGTCTGATGTTGTTACTGTGCCAGTCTGATGTTATTACTGTGCCAGTTCAGTGTTGTTACTGTGTCACTTCAGTGTTGTTACTGTGCCAGTTCAGTGTTGTTACTGTGCCAGTTCAGTGTTGTTACTGTGCCAGTTCGGTGTTGTTACTGAGCCAGTCTGGTGTTGTTACTGTCAGTTTGGTGTTGTTACTGTGCCAGTTCGGTGTTGTTACTGTGCCAGTTTGGTGTTGTTACTGTGCCGGTCTGATGTTGTTACTGTGCCAGTCTGGTGTTGTTACTGAGCCAGTCTGGTGTTGTTACTGTGCCAGTTCAGTGTTGTTACTGTGCCAGTTTTTGTTGTTACTGTGCCAGTCTGATGTTGTTACAGTGCCGGTCTAATGTTGTTACTGTGCCAGTCTGGTGTTGTTACTGTCAGTTTGGTGTTACTGTGCCAGTTCAGTGTTGTTACTGTGCCAGTCTGATGTTGTTACTGTGCCAGTCTGATGTTGTTACTGTGCCAGTTTGGTGTTGTTACTGTGCCAGTCTGGTGTTGTTACTGTGCCCGTCTGGTGTTGTTACTGAGCCAGTCTGATGTTGTTACTGTGCCAGTCTGGTGTTGTTACTGAGCCAGTCTGGTGTTGTTACTGTGCCAGTCTGATGTTGTTACTGTGCCAGTTCAGTGTTGTTACTGTGTCAGTTCAGTTCTGTTACTGCGCCAGTTCAGTGTTGTTACTGTGCCAGTCTGATGTTGTTACTGTGCCAAACTGGTGTTGTTACTGAGCCAGTCTGATGTTGTTACCGTGCCAGTCTGATGTTGTTACTGTGCCAGTTCAGTGTTGTTCCTGCGCCAGTCTGATGTTGTTACTGTGCCAGTTCAGTGTTGTTACTGTGTCAGTTCAGTGTTGTTACTGTGCCAGTCTGGTGTTGTTACTGTGCCAGTCTGGTGTTGTTACTGAGCCAGTCTGATATTGTTACTGTGCCATTCTGATGTTGTTACTCTGCCAGTTCAGTGTTGTTACTGTGTCAGTTCAGTGTTGTTACTGTGTCAGTTCAGTGTTGTTACTGTGCCAGTTCAGTGTTGTTACTGTGCCAGTCTGGTGTTGTTACTGGGCCAGTCTGATGTTGCTACTGTGCCAGTTTGATGTTGTTACTGTGCCAGTTCAGTGTTGTTACTGTGTCAGTTCAGTGTTGTTACTGTGCCAGTCTGATGTTGTTACTGTGCCAGTTCAGTGTTGTTACTGTGCCAGTTCAGTGTTGTTACTGTGCCAGTCTGATGTTGTTACTGTGCCAGTCTGGTGTTATTACTGAGCCAGTCTGGTGTTGTTACTGTGCCAGTCTGATGTTGTTACTGTGCCAGTCTGGTGTTGTTACTGTGTAAGTTCAGTGTTGTTACTGAGCCTGTCTGGTGTTGTTACTGTGCCAGACTGATGTTGTTACTGTGCCAGTCTGATGTTGTTACTGTGCCAGTCTGGTGTTGTTACTGAGCCAGTCTGATGTTGTTACTGTGCCAGTCTGATGTTGTTACTGTGCCAGTTCAGTGTTGTTACTGTGTCAGTTCAGTGTTGTTACTGTGTCAGTTCAGTGTTGTTACTGTGTCAGTTCAGTGTTGTTACTGTGCCAGTCTGTTGTTACTGTGCCAGTTCAGTGTTGTTACTGTGTCAGTTCAGTGTTGTTACTGTGCCAGACTGATGTTGTTACTGTGCCAGTCTGGTGTTGTTACTGTGCCAGTCTGATGTTGTTACTGTGCCAGTTCAGTGTTGTTACTGTGCCAGTCTGGTGTTGTTACTGAGCCAGCCTGGTGTTGTTATTGTGCCAGACTGATGTTGTTACTGTGCCAGTTCAGTGTTGTTACTGTGTCAGTTCAGTGTTGCTACTGTGCCAGTCTGGTGTTGTTACTGTGCCAGTCTGGTGTTGTTACTGAGCCAGTCTGATGTTGTTACTGTGCCAGTCTGATGTTGTTACTGTGCCAGTCTAATGTTGTTACTGTGCCAGTTCAGTGTTGTTACTGTGTCAGTTCAGTGTTGTTACTGTGCCAGTCTGATGTTGTTACTGTGCAAGTTCAGTGTTGTTACTGTGTCAGTTCAGTGTTGTTACTAAGCCAGTCTGGTGTTGTTACTGTGCCAGTCTGATGTTGTTACTGTGCCAGTTCAGTGTTGTTACTGTGCCAGTCTGATGTTGTTACTGTGCCAGTCTGATGTTGTTACTGTGCCAGTTCAGTGTTGTTACTGTGTCAGTTCAGTGTTGTTACTGTGCCAGTTCAGTGTTGTTACTGTGCCAGTCTGATGTTGTTACTGTGCCAGTCTGGTGTTGTTACTGACCCAGTCTGATGTTGTTACTGTGCCAGTCTGATGTTGTTACTGTGCCAGTTCAGTGTTGTTACTGTGTCAGTTCAGTGTTGTTACTGTGCCAGTTCATTGTTGTTACTGTGCCAGTTCGGTGTTGTTACTGTGCCAGTCTGATGTTGTTACTGTGCCATTCTGGTGTTGTTACTGAGCCAGTCTGGTGTTGTTACTGTGCCAGTCTGGTGTTGTTACTGTGCCAGTCTGGTGTTGTTACTGTGCCAGTCTGATGTTGTTACTGTGCCAGTTCAGTGTTGTTACTGTGTCAGTTCAGTGTTGTTACTGTGCCAGTCTGATGTTTTTAATGTGCCAGTCTGGTGTTGTTACTGAGCCAGTCTGGTGTTGTTACTGTGCCAGTCTGATGTTGTTACTGTGCCAGTTCAGTGTTGTTACTGTGCCAGTTCAGTTTGTTACTGTGCCAGTCTGATGTTGTTACTGAGCCAGTCTGGTGTGGTTACTGAGCCAGTCTGGTGGTGTTACCGTGCCAGTTTGGTGTTGTTACTGTGTCTGTCTGATGTTGTTACTGAGCCAGTCTGGTGTTGTTACCATGCCAGTTTGGTGTTGTTACTGAGCCAGTCTGATGTTGTTACTGAGCCAGTCTGGTGTTGTTACTGAGCCAGTCTGGTGTTGTTGCCGTGCCAGTTCGGTGTTGTTACCATGTCAGTTCGGTGTTGTTACTGTGTCAGTTCAGTGTTGTTACTGTGCCAGTTCAGTGTTGTTACTGTGCCAGTCTGATGTTGTTACTGTGCCAGTTCAGTGTTGTTACTGTGTCAGTTCAGTGTTGTTACTGTGCCAGACTGATGTTGTTACTGTGCCAGTCTGGTGTTGTTACTGTGCCAGTTCAGTGTTGTTACTGTGCCAGTCTGATGTTGTTACTGTGCCAGTTCAGTGTTGTTACTTTGCCAGTCTGATTTTGTTACTGTGCCAGTCTGGTGTTGTTACTGAGCCAGTCTGGTGTTGTTACTGTGCCAGTCTGGTGTTGTTACTGTGCCAGTTCAGTGTTGTTACTGTGTCAGTTCAGTGTTGTTACTGTGCCAGACTGATGTTGTTACTGTGCCAGTCTGGTGTTGTTACTGTGCCAGTTCAGTGTTGTTACTGTGCCAGTCTGATGTTGTTACTGTGCCAGTTCAGTGTTGTTACTTTGCCAGTCTGATTTTGTTACTGTGCCAGTCTGGTGTTGTTACTGTGCCAGTCTGGTGTTGTTACTGAGCCAGTCTGGTGTTGTTACTGTGCCAGTTCAGTGTTGTTACTGTGTCAGTTCAGTGTTGTTACTGTCTCAGTTCAGTGTTGTTACTGTGCCAGTTAAGTGTTGTTACTGAGCCAGTCTGATGGTGTTACTGTGGCAGTCTGATGTTGTTACTGTTCCAGTTCAGTGTTGTTACTGTGCCAGCCTGATGTTGTTACTGTGCCAGTCTGATATTATTACTGAGCCAGTCTGGTGTTGTTACTGTGCCAGTTCAGTGTTGTTACTGTGCCAGTCTGATGTTGTTACTGTGCCAGTTCAGTGTTGTTACTTTGTCAGTTCAGTGTTGTTACTGTGCCAGTCTGATGTTGTTACTGTGCCAGTCTGGTGTTGTTACTGAGCCAGTCTGGTGTCGTTACTGTGCCAGTCTGATGTTGTTACTGTGTCAGTTCAGTGTTGTTACTGTGCCAGTCTGGTGTTGTTACTGTGCCAGTCTGGTGTTGTTACTGAGCCAGTCTGGTATTGTTACTGTGCCATTCTGATGTTGTTACTCTGCCAGTTCAGTGTTGTTACTGTGTCAGTTCAGTGTTGTTACTGTGCCAGTCTGATGTTGTTACTGTGCCAGTCTGGTGTTGTTACTGGGCCAGTCTGATGTTGTTACTGTGCCAGTTCAGTGTTGTTACTGTGTCAGTTCAGTGTTGTTACTGTGCCAGTCTGATGTTGTTACTGTGCCAGATCAGTGTTGTTACTGTGTCAGTTCAGTGTTGTTACTGTGTCAGTTCAGTGTTGTTACTGTGCCAGTCTGATGTTGTTACTGTGCCAGTCTGGTGTTGTTACTGTGTAAGTTCAGTGTTGTTACTGTGCCAGTCTGATGTTGTTACTGTGCCAGTTCAGTGTTGTTACTGTGTCTGTTCAGTGTTGTTACTGTGCCAGTTTGATGTTGTTACTGTGCCAGTCTGGTGTTGTTACTGAGCCAGTCTGGTGTTGTTACTGTTCCAGACTGATGTTGTTACTGTGCCAGTCTGATGTTGTTACTGTGCCAGTCTGGTGTTGTTACTGAGCCAGTCTGATGTTGTTACTGTGCCAGTCTGATGTTGTTACTGTGCCAGTTCAGTGTTGTTTCTGTGTCAGTTCAGTGTTATTACTGTGCCAGTTCAGTGTTGTTACTGTGCCAGTCTGTTGTTACTGTGCCAGTTCAGTGTTGTTACTGTGTCAGTTCAGTGTTGTTACTGTGCCAGACTGATGTTGTTACTGTGCCAGTCTGGTGTTGTTACTGTGCCAGTTCAGTGTTGATACTGTGCCAGTCTGATGTTGTTACTGTGCCAGTCTGATGTTGTTACTGTGCCAGTTCAGTGTTGTTACTGTGCCAGTCTGGTGTTGTTACTGAGCCAGTCTGGTGTTGTTACTGTGCCAGACTGATGTTTTTACTGTGCCAGTTCAGTGTTGCTACTGTGCCAGTCTGGTGTTGTTACTGTGCCAGTCTGGTGTTGTAACTGAGCCAGTCTGATGTTGTTACTGTGCCAGTCTGATGTTGATACTTTGCCAGTCTAATGTTGTTACTGTGCCAGTTCAGTGTTGTTACTGTGTCAGTTCAGTGTTGTTATTGTGCCAGTCTGATGTTGTTACTGTGCAAGTTCAGTGTTGTTACTGTGTCAGTTCAGTGTTGTTACTAAGCCAGTCTGGTGTTGTTACTGTGCCAGTCTGATGTTGTTACTGTGCCAGTCTGATGTTGCTACTGTGCGAGTTCAGTGTTGTTACTGTGTCAGTTCAGTGTTGTTACTGTGCCAGTTCAGTGTTGTTACTGTGCCAGTCTGATGTTGTTACTGTACCAGTCTGGTGTGGTTACTGGACCAGTCTGATGTTGTTACCGTGCCAGTCTGATGTTGTTACTGTGCCAGTTCAGTGTTGTTCCTGCGCCAGTCTGATGTTGTTACTGTGCCAGTTCAGTGTTGTTACTGTGCCAGTCTGGTGTTGTTACTGTGCCAGTCTGGTGTTGTTACTGAGCCAGTCTGGTATTGTTACTGTGCCATTCTGATGTTGTTACTCTGCCAGTTCAGTGTTGTTACTGTGTCAGTTCAGTGTTGTTACTGTGTCAGTTCAGTGTTGTTACTGTGCCAGTTCAGTGTTGTTACTGTGCCAGTCTGGTGTTGTTACTGGGCCAGTCTGATGTTGTTACTGTGCCAGTTTGATGCTGTTACTGTGCCAGTTCAGTGTTGTTACTGTGCCAGTTCAGTGTTGTTACTGTGCCAGTCTGATGTTGTTACAATGCCGGTCTAATGTTGTTACTGTGCCAGTCTGGTGTTGTTACTGTCAGTTTGGTGTTACTGTGCCAGTTCAGTGTTGTTACTGTGCCAGTCTGATGTTGTTACTGTGCCAGTCTGATGTTGTTACTGTGCCAGTTTGGTGTTGTTACTGTGCCAGTCTGGTGTTGTTACTGTGCCCGTCTGGTGTTGTTACTGAGCCAGTCTGATGTTGTTACTGTGCCAGTCTGGTGTTGTTACTGAGCCAGTCTGGTGTTGTTACTGTGCCAGTCTGATGTTGTTACTGTGCCAGTTCAGTGTTGTTACTGTGTCAGTTCAGTTTTGTTACTGTGCCAGTTCAGTGTTGTTACTGTGCCAGTCTGATGTTGTTACTGTGCCAGTCTGGTGTTGTTACTGAGCCAGTCTGGTGTTGTTACTGTGCCAGTCTGATGTTGTTACTGTGCCAGTTCAGTGTTGTTACTGTGTCAGTTCAGTTTTGTTACTGCGCCAGTTCAGTGTTGTTACTGTGCCAGTCTGATGTTGTTACTGTGCCAAACTGGTGTTGTTACTGAGCCAGTCTGATGTTCTTACCGTGCCAGTCTGATGTTGTTACTGTGCCAGTTCAGTGTTGTTCCTGCGCCAGTCTGATGTTGTTACTGTGCCAGTTCAGTGTTGTTACTGTGTCAGTTCAGTGTTGTTACTGTGCCAGTCTGGTGTTGTTACTGTGCCAGTCTGGTGTTGTTACTGAGCCAGTCTGATATTGTTACTGTGCCATTCTGATGTTGTTACTCTGCCAGTTCAGTGTTGTTACTGTGTCAGTTCAGTGTTGTTACTGTGTCAGTTCAGTGTTGTTACTGTGCCAGTTCAGTGTTGTTACTGTGCCAGTCTGGTGTTGTTACTGGGCCAGTCTGATGTTGTTACTGTGCCAGTTTGATGTTGTTACTGTGCCAGTTCAGTGTTGTTACTGTGTCAGTTCAGTGTTGTTACTGTGCCAGTCTGATGTTGTTACTGTGCCAGTTCAGTGTTGTTACTGTGCCAGTTCAGTGTTGTTACTGTGCCAGTCTGATGTTGTTACTGTGCCAGTCTGGTGTTATTAGAGCCAGTCTGGTGTTGTTACTGTGCCAGTCTGATGTTGTTACTGTGCCAGTCTGGTGTTGTTACTGTGTAAGTTCAGTGTTGTTACTGTGCCAGTCTGATGTTGTTACTGTGCCAGTCTGATGTTGTTACTGTGCCAGTTCAGTGTTGTTACTGAGCCTGTCTGGTGTTGTTACTGTGCCAGACTGATGTTGTTACTGTGCCAGTCTGATGTTGTTACTGTGCCAGTCTGGTGTTGTTACTGAGCCAGTCTGATGTTGTTACTGTGCCAGTCTGATGTTGTTACTGTGCCAGTTCAGTGTTGTTACTGTGTCAGTTCAGTGTTGTTACTGTGTCAGTTCAGTGTTGTTACTGTGCCAGTTCAGTGTTGTTACTGTGCCAGTCTGTTGTTACTGTGCCAGTTCAGTGTTGTTACTGTGTCAGTTCAGTGTTGTTACTGTGCCAGACTGATGTTGTTACTGTGCCAGTCTGGTGTTGTTACTGTGCCAGTCTGATGTTGTTACTGTGCCAGTTCAGGTTTGTTACTGTGCCAGTCTGGTGTTGTTACTGAGCCAGCCTGGTGTTGTTATTGTGCCAGACTGATGTTGTTACTGTGCCAGTTCAGTGTTGTTACTGTGTCAGTTCAGTGTTGCTACTGTGCCAGTTCAGTGTTGTTACTGTGCCAGTTCAGTGTTGTTACTGTGCCAGTTTGGTGTTGTTACTGGGCCAGTTCAGTGTTGTTACTGTGCCAGTTTGGTGTTGTTACCGTGCCAGTCTGGTGTTGTTACTGTGCCAGTTCAGTGTTGTTACTGAGCCAGTCTGATGTTGTTACTGTGCCAGTCTGATGTTATTACTGTGCCAGTTCAGTGTTGTTACTGTGTCACTTCAGTGTTGTTACTGTGCCAGTTCAGTGTTGTTACTGTGCCAGTTCAGTGTTGTTACTGTGCCAGTTCGGTGTTGTTACTGAGCCAGTCTGGTGTTGTTACTGTCAGTTTGGTGTTGTTACTGTGCCAGTTCGGTGTTGTTACTGTGCCAGTTTGGTGTTGTTACTGTGCCGGTCTGATGTTGTTACTGTGCCAGTCTGGTGTTGTTACTGAGCCAGTCTGGTGTTGTTACTGTGCCAGTTCAGTGTTGTTACTGTGCCAGTTTTTGTTGTTACTGTGCCAGTCTGATGTTGTTACAGTGCCGGTCTAATGTTGTTACTGTGCCAGTCTGGTGTTGTTACTGTCAGTTTGGTGTTACTGTGCCAGTTCAGTGTTGTTACTGTGCCAGTCTGATGTTGTTACTGTGCCAGTCTGATGTTGTTACTGTGCCAGTTTGGTGTTGTTACTGTGCCAGTCTGGTGTTGTTACTGTGCCCGTCTGGTGTTGTTACTGAGCCAGTCTGATGTTGTTACTGTGCCAGTCTGGTGTTGTTACTGAGCCAGTCTGGTGTTGTTACTGTGCCAGTCTGATGTTGTTACTGTGCCAGTTCAGTGTTGTTACTGTGTCAGTTCAGTTCTGTTACTGCGCCAGTTCAGTGTTGTTACTGTGCCAGTCTGATGTTGTTACTGTGCCAAACTGGTGTTGTTACTGAGCCAGTCTGATGTTGTTACCGTGCCAGTCTGATGTTGTTACTGTGCCAGTTCAGTGTTGTTCCTGCGCCAGTCTGATGTTGTTACTGTGCCAGTTCAGTGTTGTTACTGTGTCAGTTCAGTGTTGTTACTGTGCCAGTCTGGTGTTGTTACTGTGCCAGTCTGGTGTTGTTACTGAGCCAGTCTGATATTGTTACTGTGCCATTCTGATGTTGTTACTCTGCCAGTTCAGTGTTGTTACTGTGTCAGTTCAGTGTTGTTACTGTGTCAGTTCAGTGTTGTTACTGTGCCAGTTCAGTGTTGTTACTGTGCCAGTCTGGTGTTGTTACTGGGCCAGTCTGATGTTGCTACTGTGCCAGTTTGATGTTGTTACTGTGCCAGTTCAGTGTTGTTACTGTGTCAGTTCAGTGTTGTTACTGTGCCAGTCTGATGTTGTTACTGTGCCAGTTCAGTGTTGTTACTGTGCCAGTTCAGTGTTGTTACTGTGCCAGTCTGATGTTGTTACTGTGCCAGTCTGGTGTTATTACTGAGCCAGTCTGGTGTTGTTACTGTGCCAGTCTGATGTTGTTACTGTGCCAGTCTGGTGTTGTTACTGTGTAAGTTCAGTGTTGTTACTGAGCCTGTCTGGTGTTGTTACTGTGCCAGACTGATGTTGTTACTGTGCCAGTCTGATGTTGTTACTGTGCCAGTCTGGTGTTGTTACTGAGCCAGTCTGATGTTGTTACTGTGCCAGTCTGATGTTGTTACTGTGCCAGTTCAGTGTTGTTACTGTGTCAGTTCAGTGTTGTTACTGTGCCAGACTGATGTTGTTACTGTGCCAGTCTGGTGTTGTTACTGTGCCAGTCTGATGTTGTTACTGTGCCAGTTCAGGTTTGTTACTGTGCCAGTCTGGTGTTGTTACTGAGCCAGCCTGGTGTTGTTATTGTGCCAGACTGATGTTGTTACTGTGCCAGTTCAGTGTTGTTACTGTGTCAGTTCAGTGTTGCTACTGTGCCAGTTCAGTGTTGTTACTGTGCCAGTTCAGTGTTGTTACTGTGCCAGTTTGGTGTTGTTACTGGGCCAGTTCAGTGTTGTTACTGTGCCAGTTTGGTGTTGTTACCGTGCCAGTCTGGTGTTGTTACTGTGCCAGTTCAGTGTTGTTACTGAGCCAGTCTGATGTTGTTACTGTGCCAGTCTGATGTTATTACTGTGCCAGTTCAGTGTTGTTACTGTGTCACTTCAGTGTTGTTACTGTGCCAGTTCAGTGTTGTTACTGTGCCAGTTCAGTGTTGTTACTGTGCCAGTTCGGTGTTGTTACTGAGCCAGTCTGGTGTTGTTACTGTCAGTTTGGTGTTGTTACTGTGCCAGTTCGGTGTTGTTACTGTGCCAGTTTGGTGTTGTTACTGTGCCGGTCTGATGTTGTTACTGTGCCAGTCTGGTGTTGTTACTGAGCCAGTCTGGTGTTGTTACTGTGCCAGTTCAGTGTTGTTACTGTGCCAGTTTTTGTTGTTACTGTGCCAGTCTGATGTTGTTACAGTGCCGGTCTAATGTTGTTACTGTGCCAGTCTGGTGTTGTTACTGTCAGTTTGGTGTTACTGTGCCAGTTCAGTGTTGTTACTGTGCCAGTCTGATGTTGTTACTGTGCCAGTCTGATGTTGTTACTGTGCCAGTTTGGTGTTGTTACTGTGCCAGTCTGGTGTTGTTACTGTGCCCGTCTGGTGTTGTTACTGAGCCAGTCTGATGTTGTTACTGTGCCAGTCTGGTGTTGTTACTGAGCCAGTCTGGTGTTGTTACTGTGCCAGTCTGATGTTGTTACTGTGCCAGTTCAGTGTTGTTACTGTGTCAGTTCAGTTCTGTTACTGCGCCAGTTCAGTGTTGTTACTGTGCCAGTCTGATGTTGTTACTGTGCCAAACTGGTGTTGTTACTGAGCCAGTCTGATGTTGTTACCGTGCCAGTCTGATGTTGTTACTGTGCCAGTTCAGTGTTGTTCCTGCGCCAGTCTGATGTTGTTACTGTGCCAGTTCAGTGTTGTTACTGTGTCAGTTCAGTGTTGTTACTGTGCCAGTCTGGTGTTGTTACTGTGCCAGTCTGGTGTTGTTACTGAGCCAGTCTGATATTGTTACTGTGCCATTCTGATGTTGTTACTCTGCCAGTTCAGTGTTGTTACTGTGTCAGTTCAGTGTTGTTACTGTGTCAGTTCAGTGTTGTTACTGTGCCAGTTCAGTGTTGTTACTGTGCCAGTCTGGTGTTGTTACTGGGCCAGTCTGATGTTGCTACTGTGCCAGTTTGATGTTGTTACTGTGCCAGTTCAGTGTTGTTACTGTGTCAGTTCAGTGTTGTTACTGTGCCAGTCTGATGTTGTTACTGTGCCAGTTCAGTGTTGTTACTGTGCCAGTTCAGTGTTGTTACTGTGCCAGTCTGATGTTGTTACTGTGCCAGTCTGGTGTTATTACTGAGCCAGTCTGGTGTTGTTACTGTGCCAGTCTGATGTTGTTACTGTGCCAGTCTGGTGTTGTTACTGTGTAAGTTCAGTGTTGTTACTGAGCCTGTCTGGTGTTGTTACTGTGCCAGACTGATGTTGTTACTGTGCCAGTCTGATGTTGTTACTGTGCCAGTCTGGTGTTGTTACTGAGCCAGTCTGATGTTGTTACTGTGCCAGTCTGATGTTGTTACTGTGCCAGTTCAGTGTTGTTACTGTGTCAGTTCAGTGTTGTTACTGTGTCAGTTCAGTGTTGTTACTGTGTCAGTTCAGTGTTGTTACTGTGCCAGTCTGTTGTTACTGTGCCAGTTCAGTGTTGTTACTGTGTCAGTTCAGTGTTGTTACTGTGCCAGACTGATGTTGTTACTGTGCCAGTCTGGTGTTGTTACTGTGCCAGTCTGATGTTGTTACTGTGCCAGTTCAGTGTTGTTACTGTGCCAGTCTGGTGTTGTTACTGAGCCAGCCTGGTGTTGTTATTGTGCCAGACTGATGTTGTTACTGTGCCAGTTCAGTGTTGTTACTGTGTCAGTTCAGTGTTGCTACTGTGCCAGTCTGGTGTTGTTACTGTGCCAGTCTGGTGTTGTTACTGAGCCAGTCTGATGTTGTTACTGTGCCAGTCTGATGTTGTTACTGTGCCAGTCTAATGTTGTTACTGTGCCAGTTCAGTGTTGTTACTGTGTCAGTTCAGTGTTGTTACTGTGCCAGTCTGATGTTGTTACTGTGCAAGTTCAGTGTTGTTACTGTGTCAGTTCAGTGTTGTTACTAAGCCAGTCTGGTGTTGTTACTGTGCCAGTCTGATGTTGTTACTGTGCCAGTTCAGTGTTGTTACTGTGCCAGTCTGATGTTGTTACTGTGCCAGTCTGATGTTGTTACTGTGCCAGTTCAGTGTTGTTACTGTGTCAGTTCAGTGTTGTTACTGTGCCAGTTCAGTGTTGTTACTGTGCCAGTCTGATGTTGTTACTGTGCCAGTCTGGTGTTGTTACTGACCCAGTCTGATGTTGTTACTGTGCCAGTCTGATGTTGTTACTGTGCCAGTTCAGTGTTGTTACTGTGTCAGTTCAGTGTTGTTACTGTGCCAGTTCATTGTTGTTACTGTGCCAGTTCGGTGTTGTTACTGTGCCAGTCTGATGTTGTTACTGTGCCATTCTGGTGTTGTTACTGAGCCAGTCTGGTGTTGTTACTGTGCCAGTCTGGTGTTGTTACTGTGCCAGTCTGGTGTTGTTACTGTGCCAGTCTGATGTTGTTACTGTGCCAGTTCAGTGTTGTTACTGTGTCAGTTCAGTGTTGTTACTGTGCCAGTCTGATGTTTTTAATGTGCCAGTCTGGTGTTGTTACTGAGCCAGTCTGGTGTTGTTACTGTGCCAGTCTGATGTTGTTACTGTGCCAGTTCAGTGTTGTTACTGTGCCAGTTCAGTTTGTTACTGTGCCAGTCTGATGTTGTTACTGAGCCAGTCTGGTGTGGTTACTGAGCCAGTCTGGTGGTGTTACCGTGCCAGTTTGGTGTTGTTACTGTGTCTGTCTGATGTTGTTACTGAGCCAGTCTGGTGTTGTTACCATGCCAGTTTGGTGTTGTTACTGAGCCAGTCTGATGTTGTTACTGAGCCAGTCTGGTGTTGTTACTGAGCCAGTCTGGTGTTGTTGCCGTGCCAGTTCGGTGTTGTTACCATGTCAGTTCGGTGTTGTTACTGTGTCAGTTCAGTGTTGTTACTGTGCCAGTTCAGTGTTGTTACTGTGCCAGTCTGATGTTGTTACTGTGCCAGTTCAGTGTTGTTACTGTGTCAGTTCAGTGTTGTTACTGTGCCAGACTGATGTTGTTACTGTGCCAGTCTGGTGTTGTTACTGTGCCAGTTCAGTGTTGTTACTGTGCCAGTCTGATGTTGTTACTGTGCCAGTTCAGTGTTGTTACTTTGCCAGTCTGATTTTGTTACTGTGCCAGTCTGGTGTTGTTACTGAGCCAGTCTGGTGTTGTTACTGTGCCAGTCTGGTGTTGTTACTGTGCCAGTTCAGTGTTGTTACTGTGTCAGTTCAGTGTTGTTACTGTGCCAGACTGATGTTGTTACTGTGCCAGTCTGGTGTTGTTACTGTGCCAGTTCAGTGTTGTTACTGTGCCAGTCTGATGTTGTTACTGTGCCAGTTCAGTGTTGTTACTTTGCCAGTCTGATTTTGTTACTGTGCCAGTCTGGTGTTGTTACTGTGCCAGTCTGGTGTTGTTACTGAGCCAGTCTGGTGTTGTTACTGTGCCAGTTCAGTGTTGTTACTGTGTCAGTTCAGTGTTGTTACTGTCTCAGTTCAGTGTTGTTACTGTGCCAGTTAAGTGTTGTTACTGAGCCAGTCTGATGGTGTTACTGTGGCAGTCTGATGTTGTTACTGTTCCAGTTCAGTGTTGTTACTGTGCCAGCCTGATGTTGTTACTGTGCCAGTCTGATATTATTACTGAGCCAGTCTGGTGTTGTTACTGTGCCAGTTCAGTGTTGTTACTGTGCCAGTCTGATGTTGTTACTGTGCCAGTTCAGTGTTGTTACTTTGTCAGTTCAGTGTTGTTACTGTGCCAGTCTGATGTTGTTACTGTGCCAGTCTGGTGTTGTTACTGAGCCAGTCTGGTGTCGTTACTGTGCCAGTCTGATGTTGTTACTGTGTCAGTTCAGTGTTGTTACTGTGCCAGTCTGGTGTTGTTACTGTGCCAGTCTGGTGTTGTTACTGAGCCAGTCTGGTATTGTTACTGTGCCATTCTGATGTTGTTACTCTGCCAGTTCAGTGTTGTTACTGTGTCAGTTCAGTGTTGTTACTGTGCCAGTCTGATGTTGTTACTGTGCCAGTCTGGTGTTGTTACTGGGCCAGTCTGATGTTGTTACTGTGCCAGTTCAGTGTTGTTACTGTGTCAGTTCAGTGTTGTTACTGTGCCAGTCTGATGTTGTTACTGTGCCAGATCAGTGTTGTTACTGTGTCAGTTCAGTGTTGTTACTGTGTCAGTTCAGTGTTGTTACTGTGCCAGTCTGATGTTGTTACTGTGCCAGTCTGGTGTTGTTACTGTGTAAGTTCAGTGTTGTTACTGTGCCAGTCTGATGTTGTTACTGTGCCAGTTCAGTGTTGTTACTGTGTCTGTTCAGTGTTGTTACTGTGCCAGTTTGATGTTGTTACTGTGCCAGTCTGGTGTTGTTACTGAGCCAGTCTGGTGTTGTTACTGTTCCAGACTGATGTTGTTACTGTGCCAGTCTGATGTTGTTACTGTGCCAGTCTGGTGTTGTTACTGAGCCAGTCTGATGTTGTTACTGTGCCAGTCTGATGTTGTTACTGTGCCAGTTCAGTGTTGTTTCTGTGTCAGTTCAGTGTTATTACTGTGCCAGTTCAGTGTTGTTACTGTGCCAGTCTGTTGTTACTGTGCCAGTTCAGTGTTGTTACTGTGTCAGTTCAGTGTTGTTACTGTGCCAGACTGATGTTGTTACTGTGCCAGTCTGGTGTTGTTACTGTGCCAGTTCAGTGTTGATACTGTGCCAGTCTGATGTTGTTACTGTGCCAGTCTGATGTTGTTACTGTGCCAGTTCAGTGTTGTTACTGTGCCAGTCTGGTGTTGTTACTGAGCCAGTCTGGTGTTGTTACTGTGCCAGACTGATGTTTTTACTGTGCCAGTTCAGTGTTGCTACTGTGCCAGTCTGGTGTTGTTACTGTGCCAGTCTGGTGTTGTAACTGAGCCAGTCTGATGTTGTTACTGTGCCAGTCTGATGTTGATACTTTGCCAGTCTAATGTTGTTACTGTGCCAGTTCAGTGTTGTTACTGTGTCAGTTCAGTGTTGTTATTGTGCCAGTCTGATGTTGTTACTGTGCAAGTTCAGTGTTGTTACTGTGTCAGTTCAGTGTTGTTACTAAGCCAGTCTGGTGTTGTTACTGTGCCAGTCTGATGTTGTTACTGTGCCAGTCTGATGTTGCTACTGTGCGAGTTCAGTGTTGTTACTGTGTCAGTTCAGTGTTGTTACTGTGCCAGTTCAGTGTTGTTACTGTGCCAGTCTGATGTTGTTACTGTACCAGTCTGGTGTGGTTACTGGACCAGTCTGATGTTGTTACCGTGCCAGTCTGATGTTGTTACTGTGCCAGTTCAGTGTTGTTCCTGCGCCAGTCTGATGTTGTTACTGTGCCAGTTCAGTGTTGTTACTGTGCCAGTCTGGTGTTGTTACTGTGCCAGTCTGGTGTTGTTACTGAGCCAGTCTGGTATTGTTACTGTGCCATTCTGATGTTGTTACTCTGCCAGTTCAGTGTTGTTACTGTGTCAGTTCAGTGTTGTTACTGTGTCAGTTCAGTGTTGTTACTGTGCCAGTTCAGTGTTGTTACTGTGCCAGTCTGGTGTTGTTACTGGGCCAGTCTGATGTTGTTACTGTGCCAGTTTGATGCTGTTACTGTGCCAGTTCAGTGTTGTTACTGTGCCAGTTCAGTGTTGTTACTGTGCCAGTCTGATGTTGTTACAATGCCGGTCTAATGTTGTTACTGTGCCAGTCTGGTGTTGTTACTGTCAGTTTGGTGTTACTGTGCCAGTTCAGTGTTGTTACTGTGCCAGTCTGATGTTGTTACTGTGCCAGTCTGATGTTGTTACTGTGCCAGTTTGGTGTTGTTACTGTGCCAGTCTGGTGTTGTTACTGTGCCCGTCTGGTGTTGTTACTGAGCCAGTCTGATGTTGTTACTGTGCCAGTCTGGTGTTGTTACTGAGCCAGTCTGGTGTTGTTACTGTGCCAGTCTGATGTTGTTACTGTGCCAGTTCAGTGTTGTTACTGTGTCAGTTCAGTTTTGTTACTGTGCCAGTTCAGTGTTGTTACTGTGCCAGTCTGATGTTGTTACTGTGCCAGTCTGGTGTTGTTACTGAGCCAGTCTGGTGTTGTTACTGTGCCAGTCTGATGTTGTTACTGTGCCAGTTCAGTGTTGTTACTGTGTCAGTTCAGTTTTGTTACTGCGCCAGTTCAGTGTTGTTACTGTGCCAGTCTGATGTTGTTACTGTGCCAAACTGGTGTTGTTACTGAGCCAGTCTGATGTTCTTACCGTGCCAGTCTGATGTTGTTACTGTGCCAGTTCAGTGTTGTTCCTGCGCCAGTCTGATGTTGTTACTGTGCCAGTTCAGTGTTGTTACTGTGTCAGTTCAGTGTTGTTACTGTGCCAGTCTGGTGTTGTTACTGTGCCAGTCTGGTGTTGTTACTGAGCCAGTCTGATATTGTTACTGTGCCATTCTGATGTTGTTACTCTGCCAGTTCAGTGTTGTTACTGTGTCAGTTCAGTGTTGTTACTGTGTCAGTTCAGTGTTGTTACTGTGCCAGTTCAGTGTTGTTACTGTGCCAGTCTGGTGTTGTTACTGGGCCAGTCTGATGTTGTTACTGTGCCAGTTTGATGTTGTTACTGTGCCAGTTCAGTGTTGTTACTGTGTCAGTTCAGTGTTGTTACTGTGCCAGTCTGATGTTGTTACTGTGCCAGTTCAGTGTTGTTACTGTGCCAGTTCAGTGTTGTTACTGTGCCAGTCTGATGTTGTTACTGTGCCAGTCTGGTGTTATTAGAGCCAGTCTGGTGTTGTTACTGTGCCAGTCTGATGTTGTTACTGTGCCAGTCTGGTGTTGTTACTGTGTAAGTTCAGTGTTGTTACTGTGCCAGTCTGATGTTGTTACTGTGCCAGTCTGATGTTGTTACTGTGCCAGTTCAGTGTTGTTACTGAGCCTGTCTGGTGTTGTTACTGTGCCAGACTGATGTTGTTACTGTGCCAGTCTGATGTTGTTACTGTGCCAGTCTGGTGTTGTTACTGAGCCAGTCTGATGTTGTTACTGTGCCAGTCTGATGTTGTTACTGTGCCAGTTCAGTGTTGTTACTGTGTCAGTTCAGTGTTGTTACTGTGTCAGTTCAGTGTTGTTACTGTGCCAGTTCAGTGTTGTTACTGTGCCAGTCTGTTGTTACTGTGCCAGTTCAGTGTTGTTACTGTGTCAGTTCAGTGTTGTTACTGTGCCAGACTGATGTTGTTACTGTGCCAGTCTGGTGTTGTTACTGTGCCAGTCTGATGTTGTTACTGTGCCAGTTCAGGTTTGTTACTGTGCCAGTCTGGTGTTGTTACTGAGCCAGCCTGGTGTTGTTATTGTGCCAGACTGATGTTGTTACTGTGCCAGTTCAGTGTTGTTACTGTGTCAGTTCAGTGTTGCTACTGTGCCAGTCTGGTGTTGTTACTGTGCCAGTCTGGTGTTGTTTCTGAGCCAGTCTGATGTTGTTACTGTGCCAGTCTGATGTTGTTACTGTGCCAGTCTAATGTTGTTACTGTGCCAGTTCAGTGTTGTTACTGTGTCAGTTCAGTGTTGTTACTGTGCCAGTCTGATGTTGTTACTGTGCAAGTTCAGTGTTGTTACTGAGTCAGTTCAGTGTTGTTACTAAGCCAGTCTGGTGTTGTTACTGTGCCAGTCTGATGTTGTTACTGTGCCAGTCTGATGTTGTTACTGTGCCAGTTCAGTGTTGTTACTGTGCCAGTCTGATGTTGTTACTGTGCCAGTCTGATGTTGTTACTGTGCCAGTTCAGTGTTGTTACTGTGTCAGTTCAGTGTTGTTACTGTGCCAGTTCAGTGTTGTTACTGTGCCAGTCTGATGTTGTTACTGTGCCAGTCTGGTGTTGTTACTGACCCAGTCTGATGTTGTTACTGTGCCAGTCTGATGTTGTTACTGTGCCAGTTCAGTGTTGTTACTGTGTCAGTTCAGTGTTGTTACTGTGCCAGTTCATTGTTGTTACTGTGCCAGTTCGGTGTTGTTACTGTGCCAGTCTGATGTTGTTACTGTGCCATTCTGGTGTTGTTACTGAGCCAGTCTGGTGTTGTTACTGTGCCAGTCTGGTGTTGTTACTGTGCCAGTCTGGTGTTGTTACTGTGCCAGTCTGATGTTGTTACTGTGCCAGTTCAGTGTTGTTACTGTGTCAGTTCAGTGTTGTTACTGTGCCAGTCTGATGTTTTTAATGTGCCAGTCTGGTGTTGTTACTGAGCCAGTCTGGTGTTGTTACTGTGCCAGTCTGATGTTGTTATTGTGCCAGTTCAGTGTTGTTACTGTGCCAGTTCAGTTTGTTACTGTGCCAGTCTGATGTTGTTACTGAGCCAGTCTGGTGTGGTTACTTAGCCAGTCTGGTGGTGTTACCGTGCCAGTTTGGTGTTGTTACTGTGTCTGTCTGATGTTGTTACTGAGCCAGTCTGGTGTTGTTACCATGCCAGTTTGGTGTTGTTACTGAGCCAGTCTGATGTTGTTACTGGGCCAGTCTGGTGTTGTTACTGAGCCAGTCTGGTGTTGTTGCTGTGCCAGTTCGGTGTTGTTACCATGTCAGTTCGGTGTTGTTACTGTGTCAGTTCAGTGTTGTTACTGTGCCAGTCTGATGTTGTTACTGTGCCAGTTCAGTGTTGTTACTGTGTCAGTTCAGTGTTGTTACTGTGCCAGGCTGATGTTGTTACTGTGCCAGTCTGGTGTTGTTACTGTGCCAGTTCAGTGTTGTTACTGTGCCAGTCTGATGTTGTTACTGTGCCAGTTCAGTGTTGTTACTTTGCCAGTCTGATTTTGTTACTGTGCCAGTCTGGTGTTGTTACTGAGCCAGTCTGGTGTTGTTACTGTGCCAGTCTGGTGTTGTTACTGTGTCAGTTGAGTGTTGTTACTGTGTCATTTCAGTGTTGTTACTGTGCCAGAATGATGTTGTTACTGTGCCAGTCTGGTGTTGTTACTGTGCCAGTTCAGTGTTGTTACTGTGCCAGTCTGATGTTGTTACTGTGCCAGTTCAGTGTTGTTACTTTGCCAGTCTGATTTTGTTACTGTGCCAGTCTGGTGTTGTTACTGTGCCAGTCTGGTGTTGTTACTGAGCCAGTCTGGTGTTGTTACTGTGCCAGTTCAGTGTTGTTACTGTGTCAGTTCAGTGTTGTTACTGTCTCAGTTCAGTGTTGTTACTGTGCCAGTTAAGTGTTGTTACTGAGCCAGTCTGATGGTGTTACTGTGGCAGTCTGATGTTGTTACTGTTCCAGTTCAGTGTTGTTACTGTGCCAGTCTGATGTTGTTACTGTGCCAGTCTGATATTATTACTGAGCCAGTCTGGTGTTGTTACTGTGCCAGTTCAGTGTTGTTACTGTGCCAGTCTGATGTTGTTACTGTGCCAGTTCAGTGTTGTTACTTTGTCAGTTCAGTGTTGTTACTGTGCCAGTCTGATGTTGTTACTGTGCCAGTCTGGTGTTGTTACTGAGCCAGTCTGGTGTCGTTACTGTGCCAGTCTGATGTTGTTACTGTGTCAGTTCAGTGTTGTTACTGTGCCAGTCTGGTGTTGTTACTGTGCCAGTCTGGTGTTGTTACTGAGCCAGTCTGGTATTGTTACTGTGCCATTCTGATGTTGTTACTCTGCCAGTTCAGTGTTGTTACTGTGTCAGTTCAGTGTTGTTACTGTGCCAGTCTGATGTTGTTACTGTGCCAGTCTGGTGTTGTTACTGGGCCAGTCTGATGTTGTTACTGTGCCAGTTCAGTGTTGTTACTGTGTCAGTTCAGTGTTGTTACTGTGCCAGTCTGATGTTGTTACTGTGCCAGATCAGTGTTGTTACTGTGTCAGTTCAGTGTTGTTACTGTGTCAGTTCAGTGTTGTTACTGTGCCAGTCTGATGTTGTTACTGTGCCAGTCTGGTGTTGTTACTGTGTAAGTTCAGTGTTGTTACTGTGCCAGTCTGATGTTGTTACTGTGCCAGTTCAGTGTTGCTACTGTGTCTGTTCAGTGTTGTTACTGTGCCAGTTTGATGTTGTTACTGTGCCAGTCTGGTGTTGTTACTGAGCCAGTCTGGTGTTGTTACTGTTCCAGACTGATGTTGTTACTGTGCCAGTCTGATGTTGTTACTGTGCCAGTCTGGTGTTGTTACTGAGCCAGTCTGATGTTGTTACTGTGCCAGTCTGATGTTGTTACTGTGCCAGTTCAGTGTTGTTTCTGTGTCAGTTCAGTGTTATTACTGTGCCAGTTCAGTGTTGTTACTGTGCCAGTCTGTTGTTACTGTGCCAGTTCAGTGTTGTTACTGTGTCAGTTCAGTGTTGTTACTGTGCCAGACTGATGTTGTTACTGTGCCAGTCTGGTGTTGTTACTGTGCCAGTTCAGTGTTGATACTGTGCCAGTCTGATGTTGTTACTGTGCCAGTCTGATGTTGTTACTGTGCCAGTTCAGTGTTGTTACTGTGCCAGTCTGGTGTTGTTACTGAGCCAGTCTGGTGTTGTTACTGTGCCAGACTGATGTTGTTACTGTGCCAGTTCAGTGTTGCTACTGTGCCAGTCTGGTGTTGTTACTGTGCCAGTCTGGTGTTGTAACTGAGCCAGTCTGATGTTGTTACTGTGCCAGTCTGATGTTGATACTTTGCCAGTCTAATGTTGTTACTGTGCCAGTTCAGTGTTGTTACTGTGTCAGTTCAGTGTTGTTATTGTGCCAGTCTGATGTTGTTACTGTGCAAGTTCAGTGTTGTTACTGTGTCAGTTCAGTGTTGTTACTAAGCCAGTCTGGTGTTGTTACTGTGCCAGTCTGATGTTGTTACTGTGCCAGTCTGATGTTGCTACTGTGCGAGTTCAGTGTTGTTACTGTGTCAGTTCAGTGTTGTTACTGTGCCAGTTCAGTGTTGTTACTGTGTCAGTCTGATGTTGTTACTGTGCCAGTCTGGTGTTGTTACTGAGCCAGTCTGATGTTGTTACTGTTCCAGTCTGATGTTGTTACTGTGCCAGTTCAGTGTTGTTACTGTGTCAGTTCAGTTTTGTTACTGTGCCAGTTCAGTGTTGTTACTGTGCCAGTCTGATGTTGTTACTGTACCAGTCTGGTGTTGTTACTGGGCCAGTCTGATGTTGTTACCGTGCCAGTCTGATGTTGTTACTGTGCCAGTTCAGTGTTGTTCCTGCGCCAGTCTGATGTTGTTACTGTGCCAGTTCAGTGTTGTTACTGTGCCAGTCTGGTGTTGTTACTGTGCCAGTCTGGTGTTGTTACTGAGCCAGTCTGGTATTGTTACTGTGCCATTCTGATGTTGTTACTCTGCCAGTTCAGTGTTGTTACTGTGTCAGTTCAGTGTTGTTACTGTGTCAGTTCAGTGTTGTTACTGTGCCAGTTCAGTGTTGTTACTGTGCCAGTCTGGTGTTGTTACTGGGCCAGTCTGATGTTGTTACTGTGCCAGTTTGATGCTGTTACTGTGCCAGTTCAGTGTTGTTACTGTGTCAGTTCAGTGTTGTTACTGTGCCAGTCTGATGTTGTTACAATGCCGGTCTAATGTTGTTACTGTGCCAGTCTGGTGTTGTTACTGTCAGTTTGGTGTTACTGTGCCAGTTCAGTGTTGTTACTGTGCCAGTCTGATGTTGTTACTGTGCCAGTCTGATGTTGTTACTGTGCCAGTTTGGTGTTGTTACTGTGCCAGTCTGGTGTTGTTACTGTGCCCGTCTGGTGTTGTTACTGAGCCAGTCTGATGTTGTTACTGTGCCAGTCTGGTGTTGTTACTGAGCCAGTCTGGTGTTGTTACTGTGCCAGTCTGATGTTGTTACTGTGCCAGTTCAGTGTTGTTACTGTGTTAGTTCAGTTTTGTTACTGTGCCAGTTCAGTGTTGTTACTGTGCCAGTCTGATGTTGTTACTGTGCCTGTCTGGTATTGTTACTGGGCCAGTCTGATGTTGTTACCATGCCAGTCTGATGTTGTTACTGTGTCAGTTCAGTGTTGTTCCTGCGCCAGTCTGATGTTGTTACTGTGTCAGTTCAGTGTTGTTACTGTGCCAGTCTGGTGTTGTTACTGTGCCAGTCTGGTGTTGTTACTGAGCCAGTCTGGTATTGTTACTGTGCCATTCTGATGTTGTTACTCTGCCAGTTCAGTGTTGTTACTGTGTCAGTTCAGTGTTGTTACTGTGTCAGTTCAGTGTTGTTACTGTGCCAGTTCAGTGTTGTTACTGTGCCAGTCTGGTGTTGTTACTGGGCCAGTCTGATGATGTTACTGTGCCTGTCTGGTATTGTTACTGGGCCAGTCTGATGTTGTTACCATGCCAGTCTGATGTTGTTACTGTGTCAGTTCAGTGTTGTTCCTGCGCCAGTCTGATGTTGTTACTGTGTCAGTTCAGTGTTGTTACTGTGCCAGTCTGGTGTTGTTACTGTGCCAGTCTGGTGTTGTTACTGTGCCAGTCTGATGTTGTTACTGTGCCAGTTCAGTGTTGTTACTGTGCCAGTTCAGTTTGTTACTGTGCCAGTCTGATGTTGTTACTGAGCCAGTCTGGTGTGTTTACTGAGCCATTCTTGTGTTGTTACCGTGCCAGTTTGGTGTTGTTACTGTGTCTGTCTGATGTTGTTACTGAGCCAGTCTGGTGTTGTTACCATGCCAGTTCGGTGTTGTTACTGAGCCAGTCTGATGATGTTACTGAGCCAGTCTGGTGTTGTTACTGAGCCAGTCTGGTGTTGTTGCCGTGCCAGTTCGGTGTTGTTACCATGTCAGTTCGGTGTTGTTACTGTCTCAGTTCAGTGTTGTTACTGTGCCAGTTCAGTGTTGTTACTGTGCCAGTCTGATGTTGTTACTGTGCCAGTTCAGTGTTGTTACTGTGTCAGTTCAGTGTTGTTACTGTGCCAGACTGATGTTGTTACTGTGCTAGTCTGGTGTTGTTACTGTGCCAGTTCAGTGTTGTTACTGTGTCAGTCTGATGTTGTTACTGTGCCAGTTCAGTGTTGTTACTTTGCCAGTCTGAGTTTGTTACTGTGCCAGTCTGGTGTTCTTACTGAGCCAGTCTGGTGTTGTTACTGTGCCAGACTGATGTTGTTACTGTGCCAGTTCAGTGTTGTTACTGTGTCAGTTCAGTGTTGTTACTGTGTCAGTTCAGTGTTGTTACTGTGCCAGTTAAGTGTTGTTACTGAGCCAGTCTGATGTTGTTACTGTGGCAGTCTGATGTTGTTACTGTTCCAGTTCAGTGTTGTTACTGTGCCAGTCTGATATTGTTACTGAGCCAGTCTGGTGTTGTTACTGTGCCAGTTAAGTGTTGTTACTGTGCCAGTCTGATGTTGTTACTGTGCCAGTTCAGTGTTGTTACTGTGTCAGTTCAGTGTTGTTACTGTGCCAGTCTGATGTTGTTACTGTGCCAGTCTGGTGTTGTTACTGTGTCAGTTCAGTGTTGTTACTGTGCCAGTCTGATGTTGTTACTGTGCCAGTTCAGTGTTGTTACTGTGTCAGTTCAGTGTTGTTACTGTACCAGTCTGATGTTGTTACTGTGCCAGTCTGGTGTTGTTACTGAGCCAGTCTGGTGTTGTTACTGTGCCAGTCTGATGTTGTTACTGTGCCAGTCTGGTGTTGTTACTGTGTAAGTTCAGTGTTGTTACTGTGCCAGTCTGATGTTGTTACTGTGCCAGTTCAGTGTTGTTACTAAGCCAGTCTGGTGTTGTTACTGTGCCAGACTGATGTTGTTACTGTGCCAGTCTGATGTTGTTACTGTGCCAGTCTGATGTTGTTACTGTGCCAGTCTGATGTTGTTACTGTGCCAGTTCAGTGTTGTTACTGTGCCAGTTCAGTGTTGTTACTGTGTCAGTTCAGTGTTGTTACTGTGCCAGTTCAGTGTTGTTACTGTGCCAGTCTGTTGTTACTGTGCCAGTTCAGTGTTGTTACTGTGCCAGTTCTGTGTTGTTACTGTGTCAGACTGATGTTGTTACTGTGCCAGTCTGGTGTTGTTACTGTGCCAGTTCAGTGTTGTTACTGTGCCAGTCTGATGTTGTTACTGTGCCAGTTCAGTGTTGCTACTGTGCCAGTCTGGTGTTGTTACTGTGCCAGTCTGGTGTTGTTACTGAGCCAGTCTGATGTTGTTACTGTGCCAGTCTGATGTTGTTACTGTGCCAGTTCAGTGTTGTTACTGTGTCAGTTCAGTGTTGTTACTGTGCCAGTTCAGTGTTGTTACTGTGCCAGTTCAGTGTTGTTACTGTGCCAGTTCGGTGTTGTTACTGTGCCAGTCTGATGTTGTTACTGTGCCATTCTGGTGTTGTTACTGAGCCAGTCTGGTGTTGTTACTGTGCCAGTCTGGTGTTGTTACTGTGCCAGTCTGGTGTTGTTACTGTGCCAGTCTGATGTTGTTACTGTGCCAGTTCAGTGTTGTTACTGTGCCAGTTCAGTTTGTTACTGTGCCAGTCTGATGTTGTTACTGAGCCAGTCTGGTGTGTTTACTGAGCCATTCTTGTGTTGTTACCGTGCCAGTTTGGTGTTGTTACTGTGTCTGTCTGATGTTGTTACTGAGCCAGTCTGGTGTTGTTACCATGCCAGTTCGGTGTTGTTACTGAGCCAGTCTGATGATGTTACTGAGCCAGTCTGGTGTTGTTACTGAGCCAGTCTGGTGTTGTTGCCGTGCCAGTTCGGTGTTGTTACCATGTCAGTTCGGTGTTGTTACTGTCTCAGTTCAGTGTTGTTACTGTGCCAGTTCAGTGTTGTTACTGTGCCAGTCTGATGTTGTTACTGTGCCAGTTCAGTGTTGTTACTGTGTCAGTTCAGTGTTGTTACTGTGCCAGACTGATGTTGTTACTGTGCCAGTCTGGTGTTGTTACTGTGCCAGTTCAGTGTTGTTACTGTGTCAGTCTGATGTTGTTACTGTGCCAGTTCAGTGTTGTTACTTTGCCAGTCTGAGTTTGTTACTGTGCCAGTCTGGTGTTCTTACTGAGCCAGTCTGGTGTTGTTACTGTGCCAGACTGATGTTGTTACTGTGCCAGTTCAGTGTTGTTACTGTGTCAGTTCAGTGTTGTTACTGTGTCAGTTCAGTGTTGTTACTGTGCCAGTTAAGTGTTGTTACTGAGCCAGTCTGATGTTGTTACTGTGGCAGTCTGATGTTGTTACTGTTCCAGTTCAGTGTTGTTACTGTGCCAGTCTGATATTGTTACTGAGCCAGTCTGGTGTTGTTACTGTGCCAGTTAAGTGTTGTTACTGTGCCAGTCTGATGTTGTTACTGTGCCAGTTCAGTGTTGTTACTGTGTCAGTTCAGTGTTGTTACTGTGCCAGTCTGATGTTGTTACTGTGCCAGTCTGGTGTTGTTACTGAGCCAGTCTGGTGTTGTTACTGTGCCAGTCTGATGTTGTTACTGTGTCAGTTCAGTGTTGTTACTGTGTCAGTTCAGTGTTGTTACTGTGCCAGTCTGGTGTTGTTACTGAGCCAGTCTGGTATTGTTACTGTGCCATTCTGATGTTGTTACTCTGCCAGTTCAGTGTTGTTACTGTGTCAGTTCAGTGTTGTTACTGTGCCAGTCTGATGTTGTTACTGTGCCAGTCTGGTGTTGTTACTGGGCCAGTCTGATGTTGTTACTGTGCCAGTTCAGTGTTGTTACTGTGTCAGTTCAGTGTTGTTACTGTGCCAGTCTGATGTTGTTACTGTGCCAGATCAGTGTTGTTACTGTGTCAGTTCAGTGTTGTTACTGTGCCAGTCTGATGTTTTTAATGTGCCAGTCTGGTGTTGTTACTGAGCCAGTCTGGTGTTGTTACTGTGCCAGTCTGATGTTGTTACTGTGCCAGTCTGATGTTGTTACTGTGCCAGTTCAGTGTTGTTACTGTGTCAGTTCAGTGTTGTTACTGTGCCAGTTCAGTGTTGTTACTGTGCCTGTCTGATGTTGTTACTGTGCCAGTCTGGTGTTGTTACTGAGCCAGTCTGATGTTGTTACTGTGCCAGTCTGATGTTGTTACTGTGCTAGTTCAGTGTTGTTACTGTGTCAGTTCAGTGTTGTTACTGTGCCAGTTCAGTGTTGTTACTGTGCCAGTCTGGTGTTGTTACTGAGCCAGTCTGATGTTGTTACTGTGCCAGTCTGATGTTGTTACTGTGCCAGTTCAGTGTTGTTACTGTGTCAGTTCAGTGTTGTTACTGTGCCAGTTCAGTGTTGTTACTGTGTCTGTTCGGTGTTGTTACTGTGCCAGTCTGATGTTGTTACTGAGCCCGTCTGGTGTTGTTACTGAGCCAGTCTGGTGTTGTTGTCGTGCCAGTTCGGTGTTGTTACCATGTCAGTTCGGTGTTGTTACTGTCTCAGTTCAGTGTTGTTACTGTGCCAGTTCAGTGTTGTTACTGTGCCAGTCTGATGTTGTTACTGTGCCAGTTCAGTGTTGTTACTGTGTCAGTTCAGTGTTGTTACTGTGCCAGACTGATGTTGTTACTGTGCCAGTCTGGTGTTGTTACTGTGCCAGTTCAGTGTTGTTACTGTGTCAGTCTGATGTTGTTACTGTGCCAGTTCAGTGTTGTTACTTTGCCAGTCTGAGTTTGTTACTGTGCCAGTCTGGTGTTCTTACTGAGCCAGTCTGGTGTTGTTACTGTGCCAGACTGATGTTGTTACTGTGCCAGTTCAGTGTTGTTACTGTGTCAGTTCAGTGTTGTTACTGTGTCAGTTCAGTGTTGTTACTGTGCCAGTTAAGTGTTGTTACTGAGCCAGTCTGATGTTGTTACTGTGGCAGTCTGATGTTGTTACTGTTCCAGTTCAGTGTTGTTACTGTGCCAGTCTGATATTGTTACTGAGCCAGTCTGGTGTTGTTACTGTGCCAGTTAAGTGTTGTTACTGTGCCAGTCTGATGTTGTTACTGTGCCAGTTCAGTGTTGTTACTGTGTCAGTTCAGTGTTGTTACTGTGCCAGTCTGATGTTGTTACTGTGCCAGTCTGGTGTTGTTACTGAGCCAGTCTGGTGTTGTTACTGTGCCAGTCTGATGTTGTTACTGTGTCAGTTCAGTGTTGTTACTGTGTCAGTTCAGTGTTGTTACTGTGCCAGTCTGGTGTTGTTACTGAGCCAGTCTGGTATTGTTACTGTGCCATTCTGATGTTGTTACTCTGCCAGTTCAGTGTTGTTACTGTGTCAGTTCAGTGTTGTTACTGTGCCAGTCTGATGTTGTTACTGTGCCAGTCTGGTGTTGTTACTGGGCCAGTCTGATGTTGTTACTGTGCCAGTTCAGTGTTGTTACTGTGTCAGTTCAGTGTTGTTACTGTGCCAGTCTGATGTTGTTACTGTGCCAGATCAGTGTTGTTACTGTGTCAGTTCAGTGTTGTTACTGTGCCAGTCTGATGTTTTTAATGTGCCAGTCTGGTGTTGTTACTGAGCCAGTCTGGTGTTGTTACTGTGCCAGTCTGATGTTGTTACTGTGCCAGTCTGATGTTGTTACTGTGCCAGTTCAGTGTTGTTACTGTGTCAGTTCAGTGTTGTTACTGTGCCAGTTCAGTGTTGTTACTGTGCCTGTCTGATGTTGTTACTGTGCCAGTCTGGTGTTGTTACTGAGCCAGTCTGATGTTGTTACTGTGCCAGTCTGATGTTGTTACTGTGCTAGTTCAGTGTTGTTACTGTGTCAGTTCAGTGTTGTTACTGTGCCAGTTCAGTGTTGTTACTGTGCCAGTCTGGTGTTGTTACTGAGCCAGTCTGATGTTGTTACTGTGCCAGTCTGATGTTGTTACTGTGCCAGTTCAGTGTTGTTACTGTGTCAGTTCAGTGTTGTTACTGTGCCAGTTCAGTGTTGTTACTGTGTCTGTTCGGTGTTGTTACTGTGCCAGTCTGATGTTGTTACTGTGCCATTCTGGTGTTGTTACTGAGCCAGTCTGATGTTGTTACTGTGCCAGTCTGGTGTTGTTACTGTGCCAGTCTGGTGTTGTTACTGTGCCAGTCTGATGTTGTTACTGTGCCAGTTCAGTGTTGTTACTGTGTCAGTTCAGTGTTGTTACTGTGCCAGTCTGATGTTTTTAATGTGCCAGTCTGGTGTTGTTACTGAGCCAGTCTGGTGTTGTTACTGTGCCAGTCTGATGTTGTTACTGTGCCAGTTCAGTGTTGTTACTGTGCCAGTTCAGTTTGTTACTATGCCAGTCTGATGTTGTTACTGAGCCAGTCTGGTGTGGTTGCTGAGCCAGTCTGGTGTTGTTACCGTGCCAGTTTGGTGTTGTTACTGTGTCTGTCTGATGTTGTTACTGAGCCAGTCTGGTGTTGTTACCATGCCAGTTCGGTGTTGTTACTGAGCCAGTCTGATGTTGTTACTGAGCCAGTCTGGTGTTGTTACTGAGCCAGTCTGGTGTTGTTGCCGTTCCAGTTCGGTGTTGTTACTGTGTCAGTTCGGTGTTGTTACTGTGTCAGTTCATTGTTGTTACTGTGGCAGTTCAGTGTTGTTACTGTGCCAGTCTGATGTTGTTACTGTGCCAGTTCAGCGTTGTTACTGTGTCAGGTCAGTGTTGTTACTGTGCCAGACTGATGTTGTTACTGTGCCAGTCTGGTGTTGTTACTGTGCCAGTTCAGTGTTGTTACTGTGCCAGTCTGATGTTGTTACTGTGCCAGTTCAGTGTTGTTACTTTGCCAGTCTGATTTTGTTACTGTGCCAGTCTGGTGTTGTTACTGAGCCAGTCTGGTGTTGTTACTGTGCCAGACTGATGTTGTTACTGTGCCAGTTCAGTGTTGTTACTGTGTCAGTTCAGTGTTGTTACTGTGCCAGTATGGTGTTGTTACTGTGCCAGTCTGGTGTTGTTACTGAGCCAGTCTGATGTTGTTACTTTGCCAGTCTGATGTTGTTACTGTGTCAGTCTGGTGTTGTTACTGTGCCAGTTCAGTGTTGTTACTGTGTCAGTTCAGTGTTGTTACTGTGCCAGTTAAGTGTTGTTACTGAGCCAGTCTGATGTTGTTACTGTGGCAGTCTGATGTTGTTACTGTTCCAGTTCAGTGTTGTTACTGTGCCAGTCTGATGTTGTTACTGAGCCAGTCTGATGTTGTTACTGTGGCAGTCTGATGTTGTTACTGTTCCAGTTCAGTGTTGTTACTGTGCCAGTCTGATGTTGTTACTGTGCCAGTCTGATATTGTTACTGAGCCAGTCTGGTGTTGTTACTGTGCCAGTTCTGTGTTGTTACTGTGCCAGTCTGATGTTGTTACTGTGCCAGTTCAGTGTTGTTACTGTGTCAGTTCAGTGTTGTTACTGTGCCAGTTCAGTTTTGTTACTGTGCCAGTCTGGTGTTGTTACTGTGCCAGTCTGGTGTTGTTACTGTGCCAGTTCAGTGTTGTTACTGTGTCAGTCTGGTGTTGTTACTGTGCCAGTTCAGCGTTGTTACTGTGTCAGTTCAGTGTTGTTACTGTGCCAGTCTGATGTTGTTACTGTGTCAGTCTGGTGTTGTTACTGAGCCAGTCTGGTGTTGTTACTGTGCCAGTCTGATGTTGTTACTGTGCCAGTTCAGTGTTGTTACTGTGTTTCAGTGTTGTTACTGTGCTTGTTCAGTTTTGTTACTGTGCCAGTCTGCTGTTGTTACTGAGCCAGTCTGGTGTTGTTACCGTGCCATTTCGGTGTTATTATTGAGCCAGTCTGATGTTGTTACTGAGCCAGTC
Source organism: Cepaea hortensis (assembly GCA_963921405.1). Taxonomy (NCBI): domain Eukaryota; kingdom Metazoa; phylum Mollusca; class Gastropoda; order Stylommatophora; family Helicidae; genus Cepaea; species Cepaea hortensis. The sequence goes on along the minus strand of OY992894.1, from coordinate 2,954,913 downwards.
TGGTGTTGTTACTGTGCCAGTTAGGTGTTGTTACCGTGCCAGTTCGGTGTTGTTACTGTGTCAGTCTGGTGTTGTTACTGTGCCAGTTCAGTGTTGTTACTGTGCCAGTTCAGTTTGTTACTGTGCCAGTCTGATGTTGTTACTGAGCCAGTCTGGTGTGTTTACTGAGCCATTCTTGTGTTGTTACCGTGCCAGTTTGGTGTTGTTACTGTGTCTGTCTGATGTTGTTACTGAGCCAGTCTGGTGTTGTTACCATGCCAGTTCGGTGTTGTTACTGAGCCAGTCTGATGATGTTACTGAGCCAGTCTGGTGTTGTTACTGAGCCAGTCTGGTGTTGTTGCCGTGCCAGTTCGGTGTTGTTACCATGTCAGTTCGGTGTTGTTACTGTCTCAGTTCAGTGTTGTTACTGTGCCAGTTCAGTGTTGTTACTGTGCCAGTCTGATGTTGTTACTGTGCCAGTTCAGTGTTGTTACTGTGTCAGTTCAGTGTTGTTACTGTGCCAGACTGATGTTGTTACTGTGCCAGTCTGGTGTTGTTACTGTGCCAGTTCAGTGTTGTTACTGTGTCAGTCTGATGTTGTTACTGTGCCAGTTCAGTGTTGTTACTTTGCCAGTCTGAGTTTGTTACTGTGCCAGTCTGGTGTTCTTACTGAGCCAGTCTGGTGTTGTTACTGTGCCAGACTGATGTTGTTACTGTGCCAGTTCAGTGTTGTTACTGTGTCAGTTCAGTGTTGTTACTGTGTCAGTTCAGTGTTGTTACTGTGCCAGTTAAGTGTTGTTACTGAGCCAGTCTGATGTTGTTACTGTGGCAGTCTGATGTTGTTACTGTTCCAGTTCAGTGTTGTTACTGTGCCAGTCTGATATTGTTACTGAGCCAGTCTGGTGTTGTTACTGTGCCAGTTAAGTGTTGTTACTGTGCCAGTCTGATGTTGTTACTGTGCCAGTTCAGTGTTGTTACTGTGTCAGTTCAGTGTTGTTACTGTGCCAGTCTGATGTTGTTACTGTGCCAGTCTGGTGTTGTTACTGAGCCAGTCTGGTGTTGTTACTGTGCCAGTCTGATGTTGTTACTGTGTCAGTTCAGTGTTGTTACTGTGTCAGTTCAGTGTTGTTACTGTGCCAGTCTGGTGTTGTTACTGAGCCAGTCTGGTATTGTTACTGTGCCATTCTGATGTTGTTACTCTGCCAGTTCAGTGTTGTTACTGTGTCAGTTCAGTGTTGTTACTGTGCCAGTCTGATGTTGTTACTGTGCCAGTCTGGTGTTGTTACTGGGCCAGTCTGATGTTGTTACTGTGCCAGTTCAGTGTTGTTACTGTGTCAGTTCAGTGTTGTTACTGTGCCAGTCTGATGTTGTTACTGTGCCAGATCAGTGTTGTTACTGTGTCAGTTCAGTGTTGTTACTGTGCCAGTCTGATGTTTTTAATGTGCCAGTCTGGTGTTGTTACTGAGCCAGTCTGGTGTTGTTACTGTGCCAGTCTGATGTTGTTACTGTGCCAGTCTGATGTTGTTACTGTGCCAGTTCAGTGTTGTTACTGTGTCAGTTCAGTGTTGTTACTGTGCCAGTTCAGTGTTGTTACTGTGCCTGTCTGATGTTGTTACTGTGCCAGTCTGGTGTTGTTACTGAGCCAGTCTGATGTTGTTACTGTGCCAGTCTGATGTTGTTACTGTGCTAGTTCAGTGTTGTTACTGTGTCAGTTCAGTGTTGTTACTGTGCCAGTTCAGTGTTGTTACTGTGCCAGTCTGGTGTTGTTACTGAGCCAGTCTGATGTTGTTACTGTGCCAGTCTGATGTTGTTACTGTGCCAGTTCAGTGTTGTTACTGTGTCAGTTCAGTGTTGTTACTGTGCCAGTTCAGTGTTGTTACTGTGTCTGTTCGGTGTTGTTACTGTGCCAGTCTGATGTTGTTACTGAGCCCGTCTGGTGTTGTTACTGAGCCAGTCTGGTGTTGTTGTCGTGCCAGTTCGGTGTTGTTACCATGTCAGTTCGGTGTTGTTACTGTCTCAGTTCAGTGTTGTTACTGTGCCAGTTCAGTGTTGTTACTGTGCCAGTCTGATGTTGTTACTGTGCCAGTTCAGTGTTGTTACTGTGTCAGTTCAGTGTTGTTACTGTGCCAGACTGATGTTGTTACTGTGCCAGTCTGGTGTTGTTACTGTGCCAGTTCAGTGTTGTTACTGTGTCAGTCTGATGTTGTTACTGTGCCAGTTCAGTGTTGTTACTTTGCCAGTCTGAGTTTGTTACTGTGCCAGTCTGGTGTTCTTACTGAGCCAGTCTGGTGTTGTTACTGTGCCAGACTGATGTTGTTACTGTGCCAGTTCAGTGTTGTTACTGTGTCAGTTCAGTGTTGTTACTGTGTCAGTTCAGTGTTGTTACTGTGCCAGTTAAGTGTTGTTACTGAGCCAGTCTGATGTTGTTACTGTGGCAGTCTGATGTTGTTACTGTTCCAGTTCAGTGTTGTTACTGTGCCAGTCTGATATTGTTACTGAGCCAGTCTGGTGTTGTTACTGTGCCAGTTAAGTGTTGTTACTGTGCCAGTCTGATGTTGTTACTGTGCCAGTTCAGTGTTGTTACTGTGTCAGTTCAGTGTTGTTACTGTGCCAGTCTGATGTTGTTACTGTGCCAGTCTGGTGTTGTTACTGAGCCAGTCTGGTATTGTTACTGTGCCAGTCTGATGTTGTTACTGTGTCAGTTCAGTGTTGTTACTGTGTCAGTTCAGTGTTGTTACTGTGCCAGTCTGGTGTTGTTACTGAGCCAGTCTGGTATTGTTACTGTGCCATTCTGATGTTGTTACTCTGCCAGTTCAGTGTTGTTACTGTGTTAGTTCAGTGTTGTTACTGTGCCAGTCTGATGTTGTTACTGTGCCAGTCTGGTGTTGTTACTGGGCCAGTCTGATGTTGTTACTGTGCCAGTTCAGTGTTGTTACTGTGTCAGTTCAGTGTTGTTACTGTGCCAGTCTGATGTTGTTACTGTGCCAGATCAGTGTTGTTACTGTGTCAGTTCAGTGTTGTTACTGTGCCAGTCTGATGTTTTTAATGTGCCAGTCTGGTGTTGTTACTGAGCCAGTCTGGTGTTGTTACTGTGCCAGTCTGATGTTGTTACTGTGCCAGTCTGATGTTGTTACTGTGCCAGTTCAGTGTTGTTACTGTGTCAGTTCAGTGTTGTTACTGTGCCAGTTCAGTGTTGTTACTGTGCCTGTCTGATGTTGTTACTGTGCCAGTCTGGTGTTGTTACTGAGCCAGTCTGATGTTGTTACTGTGCCAGTCTGATGTTGTTACTGTGCTAGTTCAGTGTTGTTACTGTGTCAGTTCAGTGTTGTTACTGTGCCAGTTCAGTGTTGTTACTGTGCCAGTCTGGTGTTGTTACTGAGCCAGTCTGATGTTGTTACTGTGCCAGTCTGATGTTGTTACTGTGCCAGTTCAGTGTTGTTACTGTGTCAGTTCAGTGTTGTTACTGTGCCAGTTCAGTGTTGTTACTGTGTCTGTTCGGTGTTGTTACTGTGCCAGTCTGATGTTGTTACTGTGCCATTCTGGTGTTGTTACTGAGCCAGTCTGATGTTGTTACTGTGCCAGTCTGGTGTTGTTACTGTGCCAGTCTGGTGTTGTTACTGTGCCAGTCTGATGTTGTTACTGTGCCAGTTCAGTGTTGTTACTGTGTCAGTTCAGTGTTGTTACTGTGCCAGTCTGATGTTTTTAATGTGCCAGTCTGGTGTTGTTACTGAGCCAGTCTGGTGTTGTTACTGTGCCAGTCTGATGTTGTTACTGTGCCAGTTCAGTGTTGTTACTGTGCCAGTTCAGTTTGTTACTATGCCAGTCTGATGTTGTTACTGAGCCAGTCTGGTGTGGTTGCTGAGCCAGTCTGGTGTTGTTACCGTGCCAGTTTGGTGTTGTTACTGTGTCTGTCTGATGTTGTTACTGAGCCAGTCTGGTGTTGTTACCATGCCAGTTCGGTGTTGTTACTGAGCCAGTCTGATGTTGTTACTGAGCCAGTCTGGTGTTGTTACTGAGCCAGTCTGGTGTTGTTGCCGTTCCAGTTCGGTGTTGTTACTGTGTCAGTTCGGTGTTGTTACTGTGTCAGTTCATTGTTGTTACTGTGGCAGTTCAGTGTTGTTACTGTGCCAGTCTGATGTTGTTACTGTGCCAGTTCAGCGTTGTTACTGTGTCAGGTCAGTGTTGTTACTGTGCCAGACTGATGTTGTTACTGTGCCAGTCTGGTGTTGTTACTGTGCCAGTTCAGTGTTGTTACTGTGCCAGTCTGATGTTGTTACTGTGCCAGTTCAGTGTTGTTACTTTGCCAGTCTGATTTTGTTACTGTGCCAGTCTGGTGTTGTTACTGAGCCAGTCTGGTGTTGTTACTGTGCCAGACTGATGTTGTTACTGTGCCAGTTCAGTGTTGTTACTGTGTCAGTTCAGTGTTGTTACTGTGCCAGTATGGTGTTGTTACTGTGCCAGTCTGGTGTTGTTACTGAGCCAGTCTGATGTTGTTACTTTGCCAGTCTGATGTTGTTACTGTGTCAGTCTGGTGTTGTTACTGTGCCAGTTCAGTGTTGTTACTGTGTCAGTTCAGTGTTGTTACTGTGCCAGTTAAGTGTTGTTACTGAGCCAGTCTGATGTTGTTACTGTGGCAGTCTGATGTTGTTACTGTTCCAGTTCAGTGTTGTTACTGTGCCAGTCTGATGTTGTTACTGAGCCAGTCTGATGTTGTTACTGTGGCAGTCTGATGTTGTTACTGTTCCAGTTCAGTGTTGTTACTGTGCCAGTCTGATGTTGTTACTGTGCCAGTCTGATATTGTTACTGAGCCAGTCTGGTGTTGTTACTGTGCCAGTTCTGTGTTGTTACTGTGCCAGTCTGATGTTGTTACTGTGCCAGTTCAGTGTTGTTACTGTGTCAGTTCAGTGTTGTTACTGTGCCAGTTCAGTTTTGTTACTGTGCCAGTCTGGTGTTGTTACTGTGCCAGTCTGGTGTTGTTACTGTGCCAGTTCAGTGTTGTTACTGTGTCAGTCTGGTGTTGTTACTGTGCCAGTTCAGCGTTGTTACTGTGTCAGTTCAGTGTTGTTACTGTGCCAGTCTGATGTTGTTACTGTGTCAGTCTGGTGTTGTTACTGAGCCAGTCTGGTGTTGTTACTGTGCCAGTCTGATGTTGTTACTGTGCCAGTTCAGTGTTGTTACTGTGTTTCAGTGTTGTTACTGTGCTTGTTCAGTTTTGTTACTGTGCCAGTCTGCTGTTGTTACTGAGCCAGTCTGGTGTTGTTACCGTGCCATTTCGGTGTTATTATTGAGCCAGTCTGATGTTGTTACTGAGCCAGTCTGGTGTTGTTACTGTGCCAGTTAGGTGTTGTTACCGTGCCAGTTCGGTGTTGTTACTGTGTCAGTCTGGTGTTGTTACTGTGCCAGTTCAGCGTTGTTACTGTCATCAACCTTGTCCTTTCTCCCCATCAGGCAGGCTCTCCATGCCGCCTTTACTTCCTGCACACATTCGTCAGTGTCCGGGCCACCCTGCTCTCCAAACATTGTCACGTTCCTCCTACCTGGCACCACAATGTACCTCACTGGCCCAGTGAGCTCTGACATGGTGGGAGCATCTACCATTTCAGCAGGTTTGTTCCACAATGCAGGAATTGTGTTCATCCCTTCTTCACCTACCCTGTTAGCAGTAGGAGCACTATTCGTAGTCATGGTTCACCTCTGGTACCCTACAAGACCTGGAAGTGTTTCTCTGTTGCAGCACTCCTTGGCATCTCCTGAATCTAATCCTGGGTGTATTGGGTTTTTCTATTGCGAAGTTTCTATACCTCAGTGGACCTAAACACTGCAACTATCAACATTCCAAATCTAATATTTGACACACAATGCACCGAAGCAGACTAGCTAGATCCTAGACCTAACCAAGGAAATCCTCAACTACTAACAAACCAACTCACTGGCTGTCAATGTTATTCTTACAGTCCGGTGATGTTATTGGGCCAGTTCAGTGCTGCCACTGTCACAACACCAACATCTCAGCATCAGATAGACCTTTAGCGGAAAATAGCCATTCTCAAAACAACAGAAATAAGCTGTTCCTAACCCACTAGAAAGTAGCTATTTTAAGATATGGAAGGAATCAACATTGGGGGACGATACATCAATAACATTAGATATGCAGATGATAGTCTTGATTGCAGACAATGAACAGGACCTGCAAAATTTAGTAAATGCAGTTGTTGCACACAGTGAACAACTAGGGTTAGAATTGAATATTAAGAAGACACAGATTATGGTCGTCAGCGGGAAGAAGGAAATACCACAATATGATATACGAGTAAATGGGCATATTTTAAGCAAGTGAATCGATACTGTTATCTCGGCACAGTCATAACATCTGATGGGAGATGCCTTGAAGAGATTAGAACAAGAATTGCCATTGCGAAGGTAGCCTTTTGTAAGATGAAAAACATACTGACCAATAAAAAGATATCAATTGAAACGAGAAAAAGAATGTTCAAGTGCTACATAGAACCTATACTTTTGTATGGATGTGGACAACGAGCAGTCAAGCTGAAAAATATCTGATGGCTGTGGAAATGTGGTTTCTGAGGAAAATGCAAAGAATACCATGGACAGATAGAAAAACCAAGGAGCAAGTATCACAGGAAACAAATGAAAATCGTAAATTAGAGAAATTAGACGTAAGCAGTCAAAATTGTTTGGACATGCTATGAGAAGAAATGAATTGGAGAACTTGGTGACAACTGGCAAGATCGAAGGGAAGAGACCAACTGGAAGACCGAGAAGTAAATACTTGGATAGCTTGGCCACGTGGCATGGTCGAGACAGGAACGCGAAGCTGATCCACGACTCTGGTGATCGAGTGAGATGGCGAGTCATGACCGCCCACGCTTTTCGGCATGGCACATGATGGATGGATTATTCATTTCATTTGATATATAACTCCGCAGTATGCATGAGGAGATGAGGGCTAACTCTTCTTCTTCTTCTTCTTCTTCTTCTTCTTCTTCTTCTTCTTCTTCTTCTTCTTCAGCGTTCCGAGCCATTGAGGTTCTTTGCTGCAAATACAATCCGTCTCCATTCGTCTCTGTGGTGGACCTTCTCTTGCCAGTCGTTGATTCCAAGTGCTTGTAGGTCTGTACATGTATTATCTCTCCACCGTTTTCTTGGTCTACCTCGGGGTCTACAGTCATATATTTCCTGAGTGTAAGCGAGTTTTGTTTCCCTATTATCTTCCCTTCTTTCTATATGCCCCAGCCATTGTAGTCTATTAGTCTTCATGATACCAGTGATTAGCGGGGACTTAAACAGATCATAAATGTCTTTGTTACTTCTTTTTTTCCACTCTCCACTATGTGTATCCCTAATGGGTCCAAAGATGCGTCTTAAAATTTTGTTCTCAAAGGTTTGTAACAAGGCTTCGTCTCTTTTCGTTGTACTCCAGGTTTCAGAGCCATACAGCACAACTGGTCTGATCAGTGTTTTGTATATTGTGATTTTGGTGTTACGAGATAGCGCCTTTGATTTTAGTAGATGTTGTAGTGCATAGTATATCTTATTTCCAGAGTTGATTCTAGTTTGTATTTCTTCCCTTATGATGTTGGAGCAGTTGAAGATTGTACCCAGGTATTTGTATGTTTCCGTTCTTTTAATGGTCATATTATCTATTTGTATGTGGCCAGAGTTTTTAGCCATTCCGTATCTTGAAATTACCATATATTCTGTCTTATCTTGGTTGATAACCAGCCCCATCTGTTGGGCTTTTTCCTTTAAGTGAGTCAATATTTCCAATGTCTTTTGTTCACTTTGCCCTATAATATCTATATCATCTGCATAACCAAGCAGCTTGGATGTTCCTCCAATATCACATTCCTCCTTTACCTTCCTTGCAACTTTCTCTAGAGCCAGATTGAAGAGTAGCGGCGATAGTGCATCACCTTGTTTCAACCCAGATGTTATTTGCAAGGGGTCTGATTTCCTGCCTTTATATGTTACTATATTATAAGTATCTTCCATGCATAGTCTGGTCATGTTAATTAACTTCCTTGGTATTCCAAATTCCTGCATAGCATTCCATAGACTATTCCTATGGACACTATCATAAGCCTTTTTAAAATCCACAAAAATGTTATGGAGATCTCTTTTATATTCCCAATGTTTCTCGGCTATTTGTCGTAAGATAAATATCTGATCTATTGTTGATCTGTTTTGTCTAAAACCCGCCTGGTAGTCACCTAATATGTCTTCTGAATATGGTTTTAGTCTATTTAGTAATACTGCGGATAGTATCGTATAGCTTGTGGACAGTAGTGATATTCCTCTGTAATTTCCACATTGGAACTTGTCTCCTTTCTTAAAGATAGGTATCGTATCAATAATGACTCTTTCCAGTCATGGGGTAATTCTTCTGTCCTCCAGATCTTTATTATTAGTTCGTATAGCTTTAGATGTAATGCATGGCCACCTGCCTTTATAAATTCAGCAGCAATTCCATCAGTCCCAGTTGCCTTATTGTTTTTAAGTCGTGTGATTACATATAGGATTTCTTCAAATGTAGGTTCTTCAATTTGTGGTTCGCATGTTAGAACCTCTTCCTGTGGGAAAATGTTACTTGGAGCTTCACAATTTAGTAATTCAATAAAATATTCTTTCCATGTGTTGCACATTTCCTCATTGGTATTTATCATATTCCCATTTTTGTCTTTTAAACCATATGTGTTTTGTTGGTGCCCTCGTTTCATTGACTTCAGTTCTTTAAAAAATTTTCAGGATTCATTTTTCTGGTGATTAGTTTCCATATCTTTGATTATATTACTCATATATTCTCGCTTCTGCTGTCTGACTATTTTTGTAGCCTCTTTACATTCATTTCTATAATGCTCTTCCTTTTGGATGTTATTGATGTCATTTAACCATACATGTCTGGCATTCTTCTTCCTAATGACTGCTTCTTCACATTTTTGATTGAACCATCTGTTCTTTCTATGCGTGGTTAACACACCGAGACATTCTTCTGCGGTAGATTGAATTGTATTCTTGATGTTCAACCAAGTTTGGTCAACGCTTTCCTCCAAAGGGTTTTGCAGAGTTTCAAGTTTACATTTTATTTCATCTGTAAATTTCTCTTTGACTGTAATGTCTTGTAGTTTTTCTCTGTTATATGTTGGGTGTAATCTTTGTAATTTAGTATAGAAAGCTCTCTTAAGTTTTATTTTAAATTTTGCCCCAACGAGGAAGTGGTCACTGTGGCACTCAGCTCCTCTATAACTTCTGACTTGCTGTATGTTTGATGCATTTCTGTTGTTAATTAAAATGTGATCTATTTGATTATAGGTTCTCTTGTCACATGATTTCCAGGTTTGTTTGTGTATATCCTTTCTTTGTAGTCTGGTACTGCTAATCTGCAGTCCTTTGGCTTCTGCCAGGTTGATGACTCTCCATCCATTATCATTTGAAGTTGTATGTAGGCTTTCCATACCGGCCACTTTTTTATTAGTTTGCTCTCTACCTATTTTTGCATTGAAGTCTCCCAGCACAATCAGGATGTCCTGTTTGGGGGTTTCTTCTATGACATCTTCCAGATCATTATAAAAGTCTTCTTTAATATCATCTTCTTTCTCTTCAGTAGGTGCATGTACATTAATCATCGTTATATTTTTCCATTTACCATTTATTCGTAATTTACTAATCCTGTCATTAAAAGCTTTAAAGTTTAAAACGTTCCCCCATAACTCTTTTTTGATGACAAATCCTGTTCCTAATTCATGTTTATTTTGGGTGTTTCCTCCATATATTATAATCATTCCATTTTGCTCTAAAGTACCCTCTCCTGGCCACCTTATTTCTTGAATTGCTGTTATATCGATTTGATATTCAACCAGCTCCCGGGTTAGTTCTTCGGCCGCTCCAGCTCGATATAGTGTCCGTACATTCCATGTTCCAAATCTCAAAAGTCCTTTAACGTTCCAAGGTCGTTGTCCAGATAAGTCAGTCCGATATCGAGGCTCATGTATCTGTTTCGTAACAAAGAAAGGTTTTTACAAAGGTGGGGATGTTAACCCCACGCTTCAACCCCCAACCTGGAGGACCAGGGTGTTTCTCTTTGTCTGTTCTCTACCCTTTGACCTGTCCGACTTGGGAGGCCCCGCTGGTAGCTACGCTACCGCCGGCATAGCTCTCAGTGTCATTGAGAAACTCAAGCTCCCCCACCACGACAAGGTGGAAACACCATCGGGGGAGCTAAATCTGCCAGGCAATAAATCGTGCAACAAATTGTTGGCGGTTTCTGTGTTTACATTCACTAAGTAAGAGAGTTGAGTTGTGTTGAGTCAAGAACCGATATCACTGCACTCAGGACATTCCCATACGTGCTCAGTCCCCTCGTTCAATAGCCAGCGAAGAGTCATACTACTAATCGTTCCCACCTCTATCTGATTAAATGTTCTCCTGGTCTTCCCTCTCAGTTTTGAGATTCTTCCAGAACCCCTGCCGACCCCCGCAATCTCATTCTTTCCACATATTGTTCTCAATCTGTTCCTCCGCCTTCTTCACCTGGTCCCACAAGCGTACGACCACCTCCCCCTTGTCCATAGACAAGATACCACCAAGAGGTGCATTCCCTGCTAGCCTATCATTCTGTTCATTCCCCCGTACCCCCGCATGGCCAGGGCAAAATATCCATACAATTCTCACAATCTGTGACCTCTGAAGTGACGAGAGCCATTCCACACGAAACATTCCTTTCTCCACCTTGCTAAGCATATTCTTTGAATCCGTAATGAACACAACGTGTGTTGCAGTAGTCTCCTCTAGCCAACGGAATGCCGCTGTTACTGCCTCCACCTCCATTCTAATGCTGGAGGTCGTAGTCTCATATGCCAGACTCTCCTTTTTCAAGACTCGCCCATTAGCCTTTGCAATAAAGCCCCAGCCACTACGTCAGTTTCTTACCACTGACCCAACGGCGTAGATGACTATGTCACCTTGATGTGTGTTACTCTGGATCAGTTGTTGCACTTCAAACTCAGTGCGGCCCGCTGCCCATTCTCTGCACTCACGACCCAGTGTTATTATTACATTGTGCCAGTCCGTGATGTCTTCCAGACCTTCAACCCACTCTCTTTCACGATTGATGGTCTCTAGATCACATACCTGACGTATAGAAAGTTCTGCCTGTGCCATCCAGGACCTGCCTCGTCTTAGTCTATGACCCTTAACCATATCCATGGCTTCATGCAGCGGGTGATCCCTGTCTGCGGCAACTCTCAGGCACCATATGGCCTGAAGGACCCTATGCCTATCCGCCATTGTAGGTAACGCCAGGATATGCCTCATGCAGATAATTGGTGTGTCCTTTGTGCTCACTGGCACCTTGCCGTCTTGATAAACGATAGTTTGTAAGGGATGGAATTATTGCCCCTCCATAGCACAAAGCCTGTGCTAAAATATAGAGATCATGTGTTGCCCATGCAGCATGATCCCTCTCTCGGTCTGCCTAGTTCACTCCAGAGGAAAGGTAACACCCCTACATCTGGAACAAGACAAGCTGCAGAAGCTGCCGGATCAGTAAAGCAATGCTCTAACTGTTCGCCTGTCGGAGCTTCGATCCTAGACCAGCCGCTAACCAAGGCTTAGGGCCTGGTCTGCCCTGCCATGACACTTTGTCTTTAGCTTGCATTTCCTCGCACCAGGGTAAGGCTTGTACCCTCCCAATTGCGCTCTTCCGCCGGAAGCCGTTGGCACAATGTGGGGTGTCGGGTTTGGTAAGCGCCGCCCAACGTTCGGCGCTAACAGAAAGCAGGTAGTACCGTCTACTGTTATACGGTAGCTCAGTCATATCTGACTAAGACCTGACACAAATCGGTCCTTTGTGCACCCCAGTATTAACCGCATGGCAGCATTGTGTATGCGCTCCAACCTTTCAAGCTGGCTTTTTGATACTGTCAGCAGCCCCAAACCATACTCAATGACAGAAATTATTAACTGTTGAAAGAGCCTGTACAGCATCCTCTGATCTACCCCGGTTGCTGCCATCGCCCTCAATGCATTAAGTCTCCTACCAGCCTTCACCACCAAATCCTCCACATGATCCTTAAAAGACAAACACATGTCAAAGGTGATACCCAAGTACTTCAATTTACTCTCTCGACTAAGAGGACATCCATTCAACATAATACCTGGGACGTCTGCCTTGACGATCCGGTTATCTAGGGAGTACCACACAACCGATGCCTTGTCTGGGTTTATAACGGCCCCTGCGTCCCTGCACCACTCCGTCACCTTGTCTACCGCCACCTGTAAGTCTTTCGCCAAACTGGCCCTGTCTCTGTCCTGTCTGTACACCAGCACATCTTCTGCAAATGTACAGATTCTACCCACACGTGGTGTCTCAATAGCTGCGATTTTGCTGGTGTAGACACAGAGAACAGTTGTACTATGTTTACACCCTATTAAAATATATGGTTCCCTGCAGATTCCAGTATCAGTCTTGCACATACTGCAGATTTCTGGGTCTATAGAGGAGAAAAAGATGCCAGCAACGCAGTGCCTACGTAGATGATATTGTGGGATAAGGGTCTATCAATCAATCAATCAGGTGCCGTCTCCACAATAAAGGTTGGCTGCAACGGATCTCCAACAGTCTGTCTCTCGTCCTGACTGTACATTCTGTCAGGCTGATGTTCGTTCATTGATGTTATCTTCCCACTTGTATCGTTGTCTACCTCTTGCCCTCAACCTTGCGTTCCAGTATGCTTTTTATAATAGTATATCATGTCTTTTAACGTGGCCGAAATATTTCACTTGCCTCTTCTTTATTTATTTCATCAACTCTCTCTTCATTCCCAGTTTTACACAACTCGGCTGCGATAGAAGCAGAACCTTCCAGAACTTGTCCCAGCTCTCAGCCCAGGCAAGGGGAGAGCACTGCCAGCACGGTGTCCAAGATGGCGGCCTCCATATTGACAAGATGGCTGCAGTCTATAGCGGCGCGCAGTCTCCGGCTGCGGTCATGTCGGCCACTGGTGCTGTCTGCCAGTATGTTGTACATGTAACCTAGGAAAACAGAACTAGCAAGCATAGTACTGTTATTGTAGATCATTTTTCCAAACTTTCTCCTCGCATAACATCATCATCAAGTGCCTTGCCGAGTAGCGTGTGCGATCTTACTTCTCCGCATGTTGATATTGCATTATTGCCCTCTCCAGCAGCATGTATCGATGTGTGACTTGACTCCCTTCCGTGCCATGACACAAGGCTGTCAAGAAACTTCTCTTGCTGTCTTCTTCTCTTTCCACAAATCTTTCCAGTTATCACATGTTCCAGTTGTAGGTCATCTCATAGCTTTAAATTTCACAACATGACCCCAGAAATTAATAACTGTCTGGTCCTGATGTGGGTGCTCCTAATGTGGGTGCTACTGACGTGGGTGCTGCTGACGTGGGTGCTCCTGACGTGGGTGCTCCTGACGTGGGTGCTCCTGACGTGGGTACTCCTGACGTGGGTGCTCCTGATGTGGGTGCTCCTGACGTGGGTGCTGCTGATGGGGGTGCTACTGACGTGGGTGCTACTGACGGGGGTGCTACTGACGTGGGTGCTCCTGGTGTGGGTGCTCCTGATGTGGGTGCTCCTGATGTGGGTACTACTGATGTGGGTAATCACATGTCTGTGAACTGACCGCTTGCAGGACTGGGCTGTGGCTGTTCACTTATCCATGTGAAAGATTCCTAGCTTTCTAGCCTACAGTCTCTGTCAAATCTTGTTATGAAACATCCATGTTACACATGACACAGTAGTATGTTACTATTAACTTTTAAAAACAAATATTCATTGGACAGGGACACGTGACAGAGTTCTTCACCTGATGAAGAACATTCTCGCTGACATTATTCTGAATGTAATGTCTGTGTTATGTTCCCATCTGCTGTCACTGAATGCAATGTCTGTGTTATGTTCTCATCTGCTGTCACTGAATGCCATGTCTGTGTTATGTTCTCATTTGCTGTCACTGAATGTAATGTCTGTGTTATGTTCCCATCTGCTGTCACTGAATGCAATGTATGTGTTATGTTCCCATCTGCTGTCACTTAATGCAATGTCTGTGTTATGTTCTCATCTGCTGTCACTGAATGCAATGTCAGTGTTATATTCTCATCTGCTGTCACTGAATGCAATGTCTGTGTTATATTCTCATCTGCTGTCACTGAATGTAATGTCTTGTGTTATGTTTTCATCTGCTGTCACTGAATGCAATGTCGGTGTTATATTCCCATCTGCTGTCACTGAATGCAATGTCTGTGTTATGTTCTCATGTACTGTCACTGAATGTAATGTCTGTGTTATGTTCTCATCTGCTGTCACTGAATGCAATGTCTGTGTTATGTTCTCATCTGCTGTCACTGAATGCAATGTCTGTGTTATGTTCTCATCTGCTGTCACTGAATGCAATGTTGGTGTTATGTTCTCATCTGCTGTCACTGAATGTAATGTCTGTGTTATGTTCTCATCTGCTGTCACTGAATGCAATGTCTGTGTTATGTTCCCATCAGCTGTCACTGAATGCAATGTTAGTGTTATGTTCCCATCAGCTGTCACTGAATGCAATGTCTGTTTTATGTTCCCATCAGCTGTCACTGAATGCAATGTCTGTGTTATGTTCCCATCTGCTGTCACTGAGTCTGTTTGTCATTGTCTTCCTTTGATGTATGAGGATTTGTAATAAACTTTCTCTAATTGTTTTCAAAAATTATGAAAAAGACACACTGGAGAGATTTGACAAAATGAAATCAAGCGGTGCATAATCAAGTCTCTCTGTTAATTATAAGTGGAGAAGATCATTTCATGTATGAATTGTCTATTCAACTTTGGTAAAAGAGAGACAAATTGTGGCTGCCAGATTCAAATTGCAAACATTTGTTTTGACTGGATCCGTGTCTTTTACATGTAGTGGCAATCCAGCATGAGTCTACATGCGAGGGCGTGAAGCATTTACATTTAAATATTACATTAGTTACTCATAATTTATATTTACAGCAGCAAAAATATTTGTAAATATAAAATTAGGTGCAGAAATAAACGTCTATAATAATATGCTAACATATTATTAAGGCTGTTCTTTTCTTTTACATTAATGGAACATATACCAGACTCCACTAATTGATGTCATTGTGTCACCTAAACATGTGGTCTAAACATTCACACTTTGGCTTTTATTTATAACTAATTAAGGAGAACAAGTCTCCCTGGCCTAGGGGTTAGTGACTTTCTCCGTAATTCCGTATACTCTCATGAGTAACGTGATGTACATGAGAATCAGTGGCGGTTCTCTTCATGCCGGTAACTTACGGGGTATGTGAGCTGGTGGCTCAGAAAGCAATGGCAAACTACTGAGTGTAATCTTGCCAAGAAATCAACAATCAGCTGAATGATTCTGATGCTGATGTTGACAGCAATGTCCCGTAAAGGATATGCAAAAAAAATGTAAAAAAAGGAGAACAAATTGGCAGACAGGTGACTTTGAAGATAGCTTGAAGTAGTTTTTTTTTTTTTTAGCTGTGTTGTAATAATAATTAGCAATAAATGACTCAGTAACTACACACACGCACACACACATGTGTTACATTAACTGATGCATGTCATGTAGAAATGGTTCTCTCTTTGTTATATTTGCTTTGATTTGTGGCTGCATTTCTGTTCTGGGGAGTTAATGGCGATAAGGAAGTCAGATGTTACTTCACACATTCACAGAAATAATCAGTAATATAATCACATTACCTAGAAATACTAAGTCATATCATCACAAAAGACCAGGAGCAATTGAATGAAAAACATTTCATAAAATTAACCATGTGTGGTGTATTATGTGTGTGTGAAGGAGTGTGTGTGTGTGTGAAGGAGTATGTGTGTGTGTGTGTGTTTGCTTTGATTTATGTATGAATGAGCATAATTGGGTGAGAGAGAGAGAGAGAGAGAGAGAGAGAGAGAGAGAGAGAGAGAGAGAGCATGTATGTATATATGAGTGAAAGTTTGTTAGTGGGTTTGTGATTGAAAGTGAGTTGGTGTGTGTGGTTGTGTTATTGAGTGGGTGTATAGCTGTGAGTGTATAGCTGTGAGTGTTTGTGTAAATGGTATATGAATGTATGTTTGAGAGTCTGTGTATGTGTTTGTCTGTCTGCCTGGTTATCTCATAACATTGTATGTTTATGTTCATAGCATTAATTTGACACTGTTTTATTTTCCTAAGTGAATGTAACATGCACAACAGATAGCTGATGTGCGAAAGATGAGTGGTTGGAAGGGCTGAATGTAAGACGGGCCTGCATGCACAATTTTTGACTTTTTGAAAATAAGGATCATTCGTTCGTCACCAAACGTCTGATCAGAATTATAATGGAAAGATCAAGAAAGCTAAAGATGGAAGTTAGTGAGTTTCAGTGTGGATTTGTGGAAGGGAAAGGTACAAACAATGCAATATACTCACCTTGAACACTAATAGAGAGATCAACAGAGACACAGAAACATATCTTTGTGCTTCACAGATTATAATATACCAAGGCACATGATATACTGAAACACGATGAAATTATCCAGACACTGAAAAATGTTAAAATTGTTGGAAAAGATCTCAGATTATTAAAAAAATATTGACTGGAAACAAGTGGCAGCAATTAAATTGGGAAATAAAGAGGGCAATTATGAACAGATAAAGCAGAGGGAAAGACAAAGATGTGTTTTGTCACTGAATCTCTGTTCTCTTTCTGGTTTTTGGAGTCACAAAAGATTTTAGACTTCCTTCTCAACATAATGCATCACTGTTCTTATATATATATATAATGAAAGTTTGGAGAGAACAATAATGGAGGGGTATATGCCTGGGAAGAGAGGAAGAGGAAGGCCAAAGAGAGGATGGGTACAGGATGTGGTGGATGATCTCCAGATGGGTGTATTGGACGTGGGACATCTTGCTTATGATCGAGAAGTTTTCCGGAAGGTTGTTATGGGAGTGGGGTTCTGCAAAGGACATGCTACTGGATATACGAGGGGAAGTCAATAAGAAAGCCACAAATGGCTGTAGAAAAATAACTAAATATGATAACAACTTGAAACCAGTTCATTTTTATACATACATTGTCCATTTATTTCTCAACATAATTTTAACCAATATTGATGCACTTATCCAATCGTTTTATCAGTCCTCCCAAACCAGCTGTATATAACAGCGTGCCCTGTTTTCTAAACCGCGTTTTCACTTTACATTCAACTTCAGCGTCATTGGCGAAATATCTCCAGCCAAGGTGGGATTTCAGTGTTTATGCTGACAAATGTTTGTCCCGTAAAGCGTTGCATAGCTGGGTAGAAAAAGTTACGAGGGAAGAGTCAATAAGTAAGTCACACAGTTCTGTGAGATGGCTGGTAAATGGGAACAGGGCATGCTTTTCTATGCAGCGGTTTGAGAGGACTGATAAAACGATGAGATAAGTGCATCAATGTTGGTGGAAATTATGTTGAGAAATAACGGGACAATGTATGTATAAAAATAAACTAGTTTCAAGTTGTTATCATATTTAGTTTTTTTTCAACAGCCATTTGTGCCTTACTTACTAACTTACCCTTGTATCTTAGAACTCCCAGGAATGCTAACCTGGTCAAAAATGCACGCTGAAAGACGGATGTGTTGACCTAAGGGTTTCGACCCAAGGGTGCCTAACGAGACACACCGCAATCACATCTAAAAAACTCCGGATGAACGCAAAGAAGAAGAAGTATCTTAGAACTCACGGCTCAAAATTTTAAATGAATGGTCATCATCATTCTTGATGGACAAACAACATATATGACAACAGAGACTGAGCGCCCACAGATGAGTCTACTTAGAGTTGTTGTACACATGCGAGAGAGAGAGTGAGTCTCCAGTGGTTTATGATGCAGTATGTTCACATTTGTTCACATTGTTTATGATGCAGTATGTTCACATTTGTTCACATGGTTTATGATGCAGTATGTTCACATTTGTTCACATGGTTTATGATGCAGTATGTTCACATTTGTGCAGGTTACAGCATCGATGAGCAGCTCAGCAAACAAGAGTACTGGAAACATCGCTACAGCCAGACCTCCACCGACCTCAGCTTCGACTGGTTTCTGGAGTCACAAGAGATTCTAGACTTCCTTCTTGACAGCATGCAGCACTGTCGTCCAGGTCAGTCACAGATATGACAGCATGTACTGTCTCTGGTCAGTGCTTCTGTGGTAGATGGGTAGCTCACCAGCATATTAAACTGTCAGTCTGGGTGTAGCTCTTGTGCCATGCTGTCCTAGCCTGGGGGAACATCTGCTCTTTTGTGTCAAGTGTACAAGTCTGGTCTGCTGTATTTTCTGCTGCAGGCTAGGGTAGAAGTAGAGCCAGTCTGACAGATGGCAGTCACACAGCGGGGGTATGTGTACAGAGTGCAATGTGTACCTAGCACATAGCATCTTGACTTCAGGTGTTTGTTGTACAGCCATAGTCTATTTTTATACATTCACAATCAAATATCTGTTATAGAGAGGCTCATGTCAAACAATCAACACATCCAGCCTCATTGATGTAAATACAGTTAACACAGCTAGCCTCGCTGATATAAATGCAGTTAATACAACAACCAACAATAGTGCTGTTCTTACAGAAACCATGACAAAAATCAACCTTGCTTCTAATCATGAAAGTCACACCTGCAGATATATACCATAGGTATCACCGAATGTCAGATTCACTAGGTCTGTATTAATGAATGTTGGATTCACTGGATCTGTATCATTGAATGTTGGATTTGGGAACTTTGTACAGTTGACTGTAGAACATGAGGAGGTCGGATGACACAGTGTTCTTCTGTTGTCCTACTGTTCTTCTGTTGTCCTACCTTTTATCTGTCCTGCCATTCTTCAATCAATATTATGTTATTAAGTGTAAAAGAAAATACAATTAATGAGTTATTGTCTCCTCCCCTACCACACACCCACCCAAACACATCAAATGACAGGCAGCAAACAGCCGGCATCCTGTGTGGACCTGGGCTGTGGCACATCCAGTGTGCCCAGGGGCATCCTCTCCAACAGCCCTGTAGCCATCAGCCTGGTGTTATTGGACTTCGTGCATGAAGCTCTTGTATACCAAAAACAACACATGATCACTGCAGTTGCTGCAGCCCCAGAATCCCGCTGTCATTTTCTGTGTGCAGACGTGACTTGCCTGCCATTTGCTGATCGCAGCTTTAATATGGCCATGGACAAAGGTTGGTACAATGTGACCAGTCAGTGGAATTATCTTATCGTTGTTATGTTATGATTGTTTTTTTTTTTTATTATTACACACACCCACTTCACAGTGTGTCTACTGACTTTTGCCATGATAATTTAGTCATTGTTCTTATCTTGTTTCTCAGCCCAGTCGTCTTCTTCTGTCTGTTACCCTCCTGTTGTCCTCTCATATTGTGCATTTATCCTTCTGCCTGTTACCCTGTTGTCCTCTCATATTGTGCATTTATCCTTCTGTCTGTTACCCTCCTGTTGTCCTCTCATATTGTGCATTTATCCTTCTGTCTGTTACCCTCCTGTTGTCCTCTCATATTGTGCATTTATCCTTCTGTCTGTTACCCTCCTGTTGTCCTCTCATATTGTGCATTTATCCTTCTGCCTGTTACCCTCCTGTTGTCCTCTCATATTGTGCATTTATCCTTCTGTCTGTTACCCTCCTGTTGTCCTCTCACATTGTGCATTTATCCTTCTGTCTGTTACCCTCCTGTTGTCCTCTCATATTGTGCATTTATCCTTCTGCCTGTTACCCTCCTGTTGTCCTCTCATATTGTGCATTTGTCCTTCTGCCTGTTACCCCGTTGTCTTCTCATATTGTGCATTTGTCCTTCTGCCGTTACCCTCCTGTTTTGTCACATTGTGCATTTATCCTTCTGTCTGTTACCCTCCTGTTGTCCTCTCATATTGTGCATTTATCCTTCTGTCTGTTACCCTCCTGTTGTCCTCTCATATTGTGCATTTATCCTTCTGCCGTTACCCTCCTGTTTTGTCACATTGTGCATTTATCCTTCTGTCTGTTACCCTCCTGTTGTCCTCTCATATTGTGCATTTATCCTTCTGTCTGTTACCCTCCTGTTGTCCTCTCATATTGTGCATTTATCCTTCTGTCTGTTACCCTCCTGTTGTCCTCTCATATTGTGCATTTATCCTTCTGCCTGTTACCCTCCTGTTGTCCTCTCATATTGTGCATTTATCCTTCTGTCTGTTACCCTCCTGTTGTCCTCTCACATTGTGCATTTATCCTTCTGTCTGTTACCCTCCTGTTGTCCTCTCATATTGTGCATTTATCCTTCTGTCTGTTACCCTCCTGTTGTCCTCTCATATTGTGCATTTGTCCTTCTGCCTGTTACCCTCCAGTTGTCTTCTTCTGCCTGTTACCCTCCTGTTGTCCTCTCATATTGTGCATTTGTCCTTCTGCCTGTTACCCCGTTGTCTTCTTATATTGTGCATTTGTCCTTCTGCCGTTACCCTCCTGTTTTGTCACATTGTGCATTTATCCTTCTGTCTGTAACCCTCCTGTTGTCCTCTCATATTGTGCATTTATCCTTCTGTCTGTTACCCTCCTGTTGTCCTCTCATATTGTGCATTTATCCTTCTGCCGTTACCCTCCTGTTTTGTCACATTGTGCATTTATCCTTCTGTCTGTAACCCTCCTGTTGTCCTCTCATATTGTGCATTTATCCTTCTGTCTGTTACCCTCCTGTTGTCCTCTCATATTGTGCATTTATCCTTCTGCCGTTACCCTCCTGTTTTGTCACATTGTGCATTTATCCTTCTGTCTGTTACCCTCCTGTTGTCCTCTCATATTGTGCATTTATCCTTCTGTCTGTTACCCTCCTGTTGTCCTCTCATATTGTGCATTTATCCTTCTGCCGTTACCCTCCTGTTTTGTCACATTGTGCATTTGTCCTTCTGTCTGTTACCCTCCTGTTGTCCTCTCATATTGTGCATTTATCCTTCTGCCTGTTACCCTCCTGTTATCCTCTCATATTGTGCATTTATCCTTCTGTCTGTTACCCTCCTGTTGTCCTCTCATATTGTGCATTTATCCTTCTGTCTGTTACCCTCCTGTTGTCCTCTCATATTGTGCATTTGTCCTTCTGCCGTTACCCTCCTGTTTTGTCACATTGTGCATTTATCCTTCTGTCTGTTACCCTCCTGTTGTCCTCTCATATTGTGCATTTATCCTTCTGCCTGTTACCCTCCTGTTGTCCTCTCATATTGTGCATTTATCCTTCTGTCTGTTACCCTCCTGTTGTCCTCTCACATTGTGCATTTATCCTTCTGTCTGTTACCCTCCTGTTGTCCTCTCATATTGTGCATTTATCCTTCTGTCTGTTACCCTCCTGTTGTCCTCTCATATTGTGCATTTATCCTTCTGCCTGTTACCCTCCTGTTGTCCTCTCATATTGTGCATTTATCCTTCTGTCTGTTACCCTCCTGTTGTCCTCTCACATTGTGCATTTATCCTTCTGTCTGTTACCCTCCTGTTGTCCTCTCATATTGTGCATTTATCCTTCTGTCTGTTACCCTCCTGTTGTCCTCTCATATTGTGCATTTGTCCTTCTGCCTGTTACCCTCCAGTTGTCTTCTTCTGCCTGTTACCCTCCTGTTGTCCTCTCATATTGTGCATTTGTCCTTCTGCCTGTTACCCCGTTGTCTTCTCATATTGTGCATTTGTCCTTCTGCCGTTACCCTCCTGTTTTGTCACATTGTGCATTTATCCTTCTGTCTGTTACCCTCCTGTTGTCCTCTCATATTGTGCATTTATCCTTCTGCCGTTACCCTCCTGTTTTGTCACATTGTGCATTTATCCTTCTGTCTGTAACCCTCCTGTTGTCCTCTCATATTGTGCATTTATCCTTCTGTCTGTTACCCTCCTGTTGTCCTCTCATATTGTGCATTTATCCTTCTGCCGTTACCCTCCTGTTTTGTCACATTGTGCATTTATCCTTCTGTCTGTTACCCTCCTGTTGTCCTCTCATATTGTGCATTTATCCTTCTGCCTGTTACCCTCCTGTTGTCCTCTCATATTGTGCATTTATCCTTCTGTCTGTTACCCTCCTGTTGTCCTCTCATATTGTGCATTTATCCTTCTGTCTGTAACCCTCCTGTTGTCCTCTCATATTGTGCATTTATCCTTCTGCCGTTACCCTCCTGTTTTGTCACATTGTGCATTTATCCTTCTGTCTGTAACCCTCCTGTTGTCCTCTCATATTGTGCATTTATCCTTCTGCCTGTTACCCTCCTGTTGTCCTCTCATATTGTGCATTTATCCTTCTGTCTGTAACCCTCCTGTTGTCCTCTCATATTGTGCATTTATCCTTCTGCCGTTACCCTCCTGTTTTGTCACATTGTGCATTTATCCTTCTGTCTGTTACCCTCCTGTTGTCCTCTCATATTGTGCATTTATCCTTCTGCCTGTTACCCTCCTGTTGTCCTCTCATATTGTGCATTTATCCTTCTGTCTGTTACCCTCCTGTTGTCCTCTCATATTGTGCATTTATCCTTCTGCCTGTTACCCTCCTGTTGTCCTCTCATATTGTGCATTTATCCTTCTGTCTGTTACCCTCCTGTTGTCCTCTCATATTGTGCATTTATCCTTCTGCCTGTTACCCTCCTGTTGTCCTCTCATATTGTGCATTTATCCTTCTGTCTGTTACCCTCCTGTTGTCCTCTCATATTGTGCATTTATCCTTCTGTCTGTTACCCTCCTGTTGTCCTCTCATATTGTGCATTTATCCTTCTGCCTGTTACCCTCCTGTTGTCCTCTCATATTGTGCATTTATCCTTCTGCCTGTTACCCTCCTGTTGTCCTCTCATATTGTGCATTTATCCTTCTGCCTGTTACCCTCCTGTTGTCCTCTCATATTGTGCATTTATCCTTCTGCCGTTACCCTCCTGTTTTGTCACATTGTGCATTTATCCTTCTGTCTGTTACCCTCCTGTTGTCCTCTCATATTGTGCATTTATCCTTCTGCCTGTTACCCTCCTGTTGTCCTCTCATATTGTGCATTTATCCTTCTGTCTGTTACCCTCCTGTTGTCCTCTCATATTGTGCATTTATCCTTCTGCCTGTTACCCTCCTGTTGTCCTCTCATATTGTGCATTTATCCTTCTGTCTGTTACCCTCCTGTTGTCCTCTCACATTGTGCATTTATCCTTCTGTCTGTTACCCTCCTGTTGTCCTCTCATATTGTGCATTTATCCTTCTGTCTGTTACCCTCCTGTTGTCCTCTCATATTGTGCATTTATCCTTCTGCCTGTTACCCTCCTGTTGTCCTCTCATATTGTGCATTTATCCTTCTGTCTGTTACCCTCCTGTTGTCCTCTCACATTGTGCATTTATCCTTCTGTCTGTTACCCTCCTGTTGTCCTCTCATATTGTGCATTTATCCTTCTGTCTGTTACCCTCCTGTTGTCCTCTCATATTGTGCATTTGTCCTTCTGCCTGTTACCCCGTTGTCTTCTCATATTGTGCATTTGTCCTTCTGCCGTTACCCTCCTGTTTTGTCACATTGTGCATTTATCCTTCTGTCTGTAACCCTCCTGTTGTCCTCTCATATTGTGCATTTATCCTTCTGTCTGTTACCCTCCTGTTGTCCTCTCATATTGTGCATTTATCCTTCTGCCGTTACCCTCCTGTTTTGTCACATTGTGCATTTATCCTTCTGTCTGTAACCCTCCTGTTGTCCTCTCATATTGTGCATTTATCCTTCTGTCTGTTACCCTCCTGTTGTCCTCTCATATTGTGCATTTATCCTTCTGCCGTTACCCTCCTGTTTTGTCACATTGTGCATTTATCCTTCTGTCTGTTACCCTCCTGTTGTCCTCTCATATTGTGCATTTATCCTTCTGTCTGTTACCCTCCTGTTGTCCTCTCATATTGTGCATTTATCCTTCTGTCTGTTACCCTCCTGTTGTCCTCTCATATTGTGCATTTATCCTTCTGTCTGTAACCCTCCTGTTGTCCTCTCATATTGTGCATTTATCCTTCTGTCTGTTACCCTTCTGTTGTCCTCTCATATTGTGCATTTATCCTTCTGCCTGTTACCCTTCTGTTGTCCTCTCATATTGTGCATTTATCCTTCTGCCTGTTACCCTTCTGTTGTCCTCTCATATTGTGCATTTATCCTTCTGTCTGTAACCCTCCTGTTGTCCTCTCATATTGTGCATTTATCCTTCTGTCTGTTACCCTTCTGTTGTCCTCTCATATTGTGCATTTATCCTTCTGCCTGTTACCCTTCTGTTGTCCTCTCATATTGTGCATTTATCCTTCTGCCTGTTACCCTTCTGTTGTCCTCTCATATTGTGCATTTATCCTTCTGCCTGTTACCCTTCTGTTGTCCTCTCATATTGTGCATTTATCCTTCTGCCTGTTACCCTTCTGTTGTCCTCTCATATTGTGCATTTATCCTTCTGCCTGTTACCCTTCTGTTGTCCTCTCATATTGTGCATTTATCCTTCTGCCTGTTACCCTTCTGTTGTCCTCTCATATTGTGCATTTATCCTTCTGCCTGTTACCCTTCTGTTGTCCTCTCATATTGTGCATTTATCCTTCTGCCTGTTACCCTTCTGTTGTCCTCTCATATTGTGCATTTATCCTTCTGTCTGTAACCCTCCTGTTGTCCTCTCATATTGTGCATTTGTCCCAGGAAACACTAACCTGTAATTCCTAGGAAGGCTGGAATATATTTGCTCTTCTCATTTATTTAAGATGATGTGGGCTGTGATTGTGTCTGTGGACCTGTCTTGATTGATTGATTGAAGTAATAATGGATTGATTGATGCATTAATTGTGGATTGATGGATGAATATGGGTTGATTGAAGGATTGATAGATGTTAAGATGGATGGATTGATTGGAGAAGTGATGAATTGACTGATTGATTGAATGATTGTTTAGATTTAGGGACCATTCTCATCACACTTGAAGTATTCCATCATTGATTGATTGATTGAAGGAATAATGGATTGATTGATGCATTAATCGTGGATTGATGGATGAATATGGGTTGACTGAAGGATTGATAGATGTTAAGGTGGATGTTAGTTAGTTAGTTAGTCAGTCAACAGATCATCCTCATTGCACATCGAACCATTCAGTCCATAAGTGCTCGGATCCCCTCCTCAGCAAATCCTGCAGCGTGTAGCGGCTAACGACGCCAGTTCTGTGTTGGTTTATCAATCTTCTTTGGCTTCCTGAGTAGTGTTCTTGTTTGGCCACCCCTCTTTTAATTTGCTGCTCTAGCAGTCTGGCCATTGTTGTAGATTCACAGTCATCACTTGGTTCTCGCAAAAGTCTTACTTCTCATAGAGCATTCAGAATGTCAGCCTGGTCCATGGCGCGTCCGCCCTCCACAGTAGCCTCACCTGCGAGCTTGTCAGCCCGCTCATTTCCTTGTACTCCCGCATGCTCTGGCACGAAGATGAAACTAATCTTTGCCAGCCGAGACCGCTCCAGAGGCAGCAACCATTCTCTTCGGATCGACCCCTCCTCTATCCTCTTGATCATGTTCATTGAGTCGCTAAGGAAACAAGCCCTAGTGAATGTCTGTGTCTCGAGCTATGTTATTGCTTTACTTACTGCCATGACTTCCATGGTCAGGCTACTTGTGGTTTCAGTGAAAGCACCAGAGTCCTCCTTCACAATTCTCCCTCCGGCCCGAGCTGTAAAGGTCCATGAGCTTCTCACATGTCGGACGACCGACCCATCTGTGTAGATGACCGCGTCACCGTCTAGCGAATTCTCGAAAATCAACGCTCGTACTTCAGCCTCCACAGCAGCCGGATTTTCTTGTCTGCATTTCCTATCAAGATGTATGGATTGACTGATTGAATGATTGTTTAGATTTAGGGACCATTCTCATCACACTTGAAGTATTCCATCAGTATGCCCTGGAATCAGCTCTGTGGCTGTTCATGGCTACAAGGAAAAATGGTCCATCATGATGGCTTCAGGGAGAGGGAAAGAGAAGAGTGGACTGTCTTGATGTGTCATGAGTCACTTTCTGTTGTCACTGGGGGAGGGGGGAGGAGAAGAGTGGAGTGTCTTGATGTGTCATGTGTCACTGGGGGAGGGGGGGGGAAGAAGAGTGGACTGTCTTGATGTATCATGCGCCACTTTCTGTTGTCACTGGGGGAGGGGGGGGGGGGGGGAGAGAAGAGTGGAGTGTCTTGATGTGTCATGTGTCACTGGGGGAGGGGGGGGGAAGAGAAGAGTGGACTGTCTTGTTGTGTCATGTGTCACTTTCTGTTGTCACTGGGGGAGGGGGGAAAGAGAAGAGTGGACTGTCTTGATGCGTCATGTGTCACTTTCTGTTGTCACTGGAGGAAGGGGGGGGGGGAGAAGAGTGGACTGTCTTGATATGTCATGAGTCACTTTCTGTTGTCACTGGGGGAGGGGGGAGGAGAAGAGTGGAGTGTCTTGATGTGTCATTTTCTGTTGTCACTGGGGGAGGGGAGGGGGGGGAAGGGAAATCTGCAGCCAATCATGATGGCTTCAAGGTAGAGGCAGCCCCAGACAACATGGCTTGGTGGCATCCAGGTGGAGGCAACATGGCTTGGTGGCATCCAGGTGGAGGCAACATGGTTTGGTGGCATCCAGGTGGAGGCAACATGGCTTGGTGGCATCCAGGTGGAGGCAACATTGAAGAGTGATACATCCCAGGATTGTTCCACTGATGGCCAAGGCCTAGATTGAGCAAAGAGACAAGACTTCCCCAACATAGACTGACACAGAGACAAGACTTCCCCGACATAGACAGACACAGAGACAGGACTTCCCCAGCATAGACTTAGACAGAGACAAGACTTCCCCAATATAGACTGACACAGAGACAAGACTTCCCCAATATAGACTGACCCAGAGACAAGACTTCCCCAACATAGACAGACACAGAGACAAGACTTCCCCAATATAGACAGACACAGAGACAAGACTTCCCCAACATAGACAGACACAGAGACAAGACTTCCCCAACATAGACAGACACAGAGACAAGACTTCCCCAATATAGACAGACACAGAGACAAGACTTCCCCAACATAGACAGACACAGAGACAAGACTTCCCCAATATAGACAGACACAGAGACAAGACTTCCCCGACATAGACAGACACAGAGACAAGACTTCCCCGACATAGACAGACACAGAGACAAGACTTCCCCAACATAGACAGACCCAGAGACAAGACTAAAAAAAAAAAGTCGCTTAAAAGTCGACAGGGTCGATTTCATTGCACCGGGTTTTATCCCATATGGCTCGATCTCTTTCCGTAGCGCAGAAAGCGTCGCACAAAGCACGAACTCCGTAGCTTTTAGCGACGACCCACAGGAGTCTCCGAAACATTTAACTCGTAAACCGAAGGGTGCGGCCCGGAATCGAACCCACAACCTTCGGAGCACGAGTCAAACGGCTTGACCACTTCGCCACAAAGACTCCCTAGAGACAAGACGTGGGGAGAGACAAGACTTCCCCAACATAGACAGACCCAGAGACAAGACTTCCCCAACTCAGACAGACACAGCTGCCAGGTCGACCTAAGCTAACCTGGGCACCAGCAAATGTTGAGACAAGTCAAGCTGGCCGCTGCTGCTATCTGGATCACATGACCCATCAGGTGATCACATGACCCATCAGGTGCCAGTTGCCATATACAAACATGGGGCCAGCACCATGTACCCAGTCTGGCTGATGGGGGGGGGGGGGGGACTGGTACAGAACTGCTCATGGAGAATTGTAGTCTTTTAAACACCAGTGTTTTCATTTCATTTGGTGTCTTTCTTTCTAGGTACCATGGATGCTTTGTTGAAGGACAGGATCAAAGGTCACACTAAAGCCACGGCCATGATGTCAGAGGTCAAGAGGATACTGACCCCTGGTGGCAGATTTGTGCAGATATCCGATGAGGATCCTGACACAAGGCTGATGTTTCTGGACAATCTCAGCCGTAAATGTTGTCATGTCAGAGACAGCCACGTCAGTGACCAACAGGCAGACGTAGCACCAGCATGCACAAAGCCTTCTCTAGATAGCCACTGCCCTCCTGCCAGGGTGGACAACTCCACCAGTAACACAGGCAGGGTGGACAACTCCACCAGTAACATGGGCAGGGTGGACAACTCCACCAGTAACATGGGCAGCTTGTACAGACCCATGGACAACTCCACCAGTAACATGGGCAGGGTGGACAACTCCACCAGTAACATGGGCAGGGTGGACAACTCCACCAGTAACATGGGCAGCTTGTACAGACCCTTGGACAACTCCACCAGTAACATGGGCAGCTTGTACAGACCCTTGGACAACTCCACCAGTAACATGGGCAGGGTGGACAACTCCACCAGTAACCCAGGCAGCACCAGTACTAGCTCTGTTTGTGGCAGCCTTTTCTCTCCGTGGTCTTTCACTGTGGTCCCTTCCAGATGGGAGAAAGAGTACTTCATTTATTGGGAAGATAAACTGGTGTGACATTCGCTGCAACTTTCTCAGATGTTATCTGCCTATTTATACACCGCGTGTGAATAGATAGCGGGTCCATTAGAGTGGTTGCTAGGGGGCTACGCTGATAATGTCATGACTACGGTCAGGCCAGAATTTGATGCCTGCACTCATTGTCCGCAAAAGTGAGGGACAGACTGGCTATGTACTCACCAGGACATTCAGGCCTATATGTGATGGTCCTGACACATCATAGACCTATAGAAGGTCTTGGCACATCACAGACATAGAAGGTCCCAACACATCACAGACCTATAGATGGTTCCTGCTTTGGGACTTTTGTGTGATAAGATGCCACATGGGAGCGAATTGCACAAATCTATACAACACAGACATCATCAGATCTGGGTACACATCTATGAAGCAGCTTAACATATCTCTACAGGATGCTAATCTGATGCAATCGCCAGAATCCGTTGCATGACTGGTGTATGCTGGGAGATTTCCCCGACCAAAATTGGTGCATGATTTCCCCCCCCCCCCCCAAGCAGGAGGGGGAATGGGAACCCCCCCCCCCCCCCCCCCCCCATATATTCTCCATCCAACAAGATGTATAAAGACAGTAAGTGTGACCAGGCTGTGTCACGGATATCATTGATACTGCATAAACCTGTGAAGAATTGAGACAAGAGTGAAGAGAATTCGCAGAATATGGCCTGCAGAAACATCGCTGCAAAACGCTGGAGGATGTGACTCCCCAATTGTAGTTATGTGAGGGAACATTCCTGGGTGTTTTCTTTCCCCCATTTTTCTTCTCCCCTCCAACTGACCCAATAGTCGAGCTTTCCATTCTCTTTTTTTTTTATGCCTGGGGTTACAGTTTTTCTCTTCTGCTTGACTGGTTGCTTGAGTTTTTCCCATTAATGTTTCTGCCCATGACCACGACTGTAATTATGTCCTTGGCTAGATTGTGGCTTGCCCTTGGGCTTGTCCCAGTTAGCTTGTGGATGTGTGTGTCCCGGGTGGGTACTGAGGGTACCCACAGACCCAGCTGGACATGGCTGAGGTCTCTCTATCAGCCAAAGACTGCTCACTGTTGGTGATGCCAGGCAGCAGTTATCCTTACTGTGGGATTTTTGAATTCCATTTCCTGTACACATTAACTACCCGCGAGCCCTGGGATGGGATCAATAGAGAGTCCATCCCTGTTGATATCATTATTGTTAGCATTGAAATTCCTTTGTTGTCATGTTCTTATTGATCTGTGTGTAGGTGTGGGGTACTAGGTCATGTGACCATGGATGTTAGGCAGCAGTGGCTCTCACTGGGGGAACATAGGTTCCCTATACTGTAGGCATCCATCGTGTGTGGTGCCTGGGTGTCCATTTACCTTCAGACAATGAGATTAATTCAATAAAGATTTCATTATAGTTGCTAATGATGTGTTACGTTTAGTCTTTGTGGTTCAAGTGATGTTAGTCATTGTTTGTTTTATTCATTAATGCAGCCCACCTCAGTGATTCATTGTCTGGAATGTGCATTAAGACATAGTTCCCCACTTCTGCCTGCAGAAACATAAAGTCCTGAATTTCTTCCGATGTCTATAACCTATTCTTTTAAATGAAATGCCCAATGTTGTGGTGATCTCTTCCTCTTCTTGTTATTCTTTTCTTCTCTGGTCTTCTAGCAGCCAACGTTGCGCATCTATCCTTCTCTGCACCACTGTAGGTTAGAAATTGGGTCGAAGGAATGAATGAGTGCTCATTTATTTATTTCCTTCCCCCTTTCTCTATTTTGTGCGGTTACATCTATGTAACACAGACATCACCATATCTGGGTACACTTCTATGTAACACAGACATCACCATATCTGGGTACACATCTATGTAACACAGACATCACCAGATCTGGGTACACATCTATGTAACACAGACATCACCATATCTGGGTACACATCTATGTAACACAGACATCACCATATCTGGGTACACATCTACGTAACACAGACATCAGATCTGGGTACACATCTATGTAACACTGACATCACCAGATCTGGGTACACATCTATGTAACACAGACATCACCATATCTGGGTACACATCTATGTAACACAGACATCACCATATCTGGGTACACATCTATGTAACACAGACATCACCAGATCTGGGTACACATCTATGTAACACAGACATCACCAGATCTGGGTACACATCTATGTAACACAGACATCACCAGATCTGGGTACACATCTATGTAACACAGACATCACCAGATCTGGGTACACATCTATGTAACACAGACATCACCATATCTGGGTACACATCTATGTAACACAGACATCACCATATCTGGGTACACATCTATGTAACACAGACACCACCATATCTGGGTACACATCTATGTAACACAGACATCACCAGATCTGGGTACACATCTATGTAACACAGACATCACCATATCTGGGTACACATCTATGTA
Source organism: Cepaea hortensis (assembly GCA_963921405.1). Lineage (NCBI taxonomy): Eukaryota > Metazoa > Mollusca > Gastropoda > Stylommatophora > Helicidae > Cepaea > Cepaea hortensis. The sequence goes on along the minus strand of OY992894.1, from coordinate 2,923,947 downwards.
ACACAGACATCACCATATCTGGGTACACATCTACGTAACACAGACATCAGATCTGGGTACACATCTATGTAACACTGACATCACCAGATCTGGGTACACATCTATGTAACACAGACATCACCAGACCTGGGTACACATCTATGTAACACAGACATCACCATATCTGGGTACACATCTATGTAACACAGACATCACCATATCTGGGTACACATCTATGTAACACAGACATCACCATATCTGGGTACACATCTATGTAACACAGACATCACCATATCTGGGTACACATCTATGTAACACAGACATCACCATATCTGGGTACACATCTATGTAACATAGACATCACCATATCTGGGTACACATCTATGTAACATAGACATCACCATATCTGGGTACACATCTATGTAACACAGACATCACCATATCCGGGTAGACGTCTATGTAACACAGACATCACCAGATCTGGGTACACGTCTATGTAACACTGACATCACCAGATCTGGGTACACATCTATGTAACACAGACATCACCAGATCTGGGTACACATCTATGTAACACAGACATCACCAGATCTGGGTACACATCTATGTAACACAGACATCACCAGATCTGGGTACACATCTATGTAACACAGACATCACATCTGGGTACACATCTATGTAACACAGACATCACCATATCTGGGTACACATCTATGTAACACAGGCATCACCAGATCTGGGTACACATCTATGTAACACATACATCACCAGATCTGGGTACACATCTATGTAACACAGACATCACCAGATCTGGGTACACATCTATGTAACACAGACATCACCAGACCTGGGTACACATCTATGTAACACAGACATCACCATATCTGGGTACACATCTATGTAACACAGACATCACCAGACCTGGGTACACATCTATGTAACACAGACATCACCATATCTGGGTACACATCTATGTAACACAGACATCACCATATCTGGGTACACATCTATGTAACACAGACATCACCATATCTGGGTACACATCTATGTAACATAGACATCACCATATCTGGGTACACATCTATGTAACATAGACATCACCATATCTGGGTACACATCTATGTAACACAGACATCACCATATCCGGGTAGACATCTATGTAACACAGACATCACCAGATCTGGGTACACATCTATGTAACACTGACATCACCAGATCTGGGTACACATCTATGTAACACAGACATCACCAGATCTGGGTACACATCTATTTAACACAGACATCACCAGATCTGGGTACACATCTATGTAACACAGACATCACCAGATCTGGGTACACATCTATGTAACACAGACATCACCATATCTGGGTACACATCTATGTAACACAGACATCACCATATCTGGGTACACATCTATGTAACACAGACATCACCAGATCTGGGTACACATCTATGTAACACAGACATCACCAGATCTGGGTACACATCTATGTAACACAGACATCACCATATCTGGGTAAACATCTATGTAACACAGACATCACCATATCTGGGTACACATCTATGTAACACAGACATCACCATATCTGGGTACACATCTATGTAACACAGACATCACCATATCCGGGTAGACATCTATGTAACACAGACATCACCAGATCTGGGTACACATCTATGTAACACTGACATCACCAGATCTGGGTACACATCTATGTAACACAGACATCACCAGATCTGGGTACACATCTATGTAACACTGACATCACCAGATCTGGGTACACATCTATGTAACACAGACATCACCAGATCTGGGTACACATCTATGTAACACAGACATCACCAGATCTGGGTACACATCTATGTAACACAGACATCACATCTGGGTACACATCTATGTAACACAGACATCACCATATCTGGGTACACATCTATGTAACACAGACATCACCAGATCTGGGTACACATTATGTAACACAGACATCACCAGATCTGGGTACACATCTATGTAACACAGACATCACCATATCTGGGTAAACATCTATGTAACACAGACATCACCATATCTGGGTACACATCTATGTAACACAGACATCACCATATCTGGGTACACATCTATGTAACACAGAGATCACCATATCTGGGTACACATCTATGTAACACAGACATCACCAGATCTGGGTACACATCTATGTAACACAGACATCACCAGATCTGGGTACACATCTATGTAACACAGACATCACCAGATCTGGGTACACATCTATGTAACACAGACATCACCAGATCTGGGTACACATCTATGTAACACAGACAACATATCTGGGTACACATCTATGTAACACAGACATCACTAGACCTGGGTACACACCCACATATGTAACAGTGAGATGGCTCAGCAGAAAATACATGATGTTATTATCACTTCAGCTGATATACACCATGTGTATGATCTCTAAGACTTGAACACAACTCTATAAAGTTTTGTCATCTCACTGTTGGTGAACACATGCGACAATCACAATATACAGACACCCACTCTGTGTCTGTGATATGTGAAGTGCAAACTGACACTTTGTTTTATCTACAAACATCAGTCGGACACTGTGTGTCATGCACAAACAATAAATAAACATGAGTATCATATCAATGTTTATTAAATAACTCTTCATCAGAAACAAGTACACAGATAATTTACACAGAAAAAAAACCACTGCTACTGCACACTAGACTCATTCAGAATTACACAAGAGTACATCACACAATAGTCACAGAATTGACTAGTCACAGAAATAATACATCACACAATAGTCACAGAATTCACAGAAATAATACATCACACAAACAGCAGAATCAATCAGCAACAGACATGCACAGACAACAGAATGAACCAGTCACAGACAACAGAATGAACCAGTCACAGACAGAATGAACCAGTCACAGACAACAGAATGAACCAGTCACAGACAACAGAATGAACCAGTCACAGACAGAATGAACCAGTCACAGACAGAATGAACCAGTCACAGACAATAGAACGAACAGCAAGAGTGTACGAGGTCTGTTCCAAATAGTGAATGACCTTTGGCTAGGACAGATGAAGCTACCCAGCTGGAGGTCTGAAACATATGATCATAATGGAAGTACCATCACACAGTGTAGGTCTAACATTCTATAGCACCAGTCATCTATCTATCTGTGGACAGATAAAGCTACCCAGCTGGAGGTCTGAAACATATGATCATAATGGAAGTACCATCACACAGTGTAGGTCTAACATTCTATAGCACCAGTGCCCCACCCGTGGGTGTCTACCAACTCTCCAGCTATCAATTAGTGGCCCAGACACTATGAACATAGTTTAAACATGCCACTATTCAGCATGCATAATGCTGATTATATCACAATTGCACATCTTCACTTTAACATGAAATGAAATGCCCATAATTAATTCTAAATGTAACCCACCCCCCCCCCCCCCCCCAATAAAAAAAAAAGAATGGGGGAAAAATGCAAGCAGCAAGTAGGAGCTGCAACGTTCATACCGCAACAATGTTCTTACGCGTAATATGAACTTGCACAGAAAATATTTCATGTACTTAGGCAAGTGAGCTGGCAGTGGACCAACCAGCGATCCAGAGACACCCTGACTGAAGATCTGTAGCACTAATCTGGACAATGGACCAACCAGCGATGCAGAGACACCCTGAAAGCCTGACTGAAGATCTGTAGCACTGATCTGGACAATGTGGGACAACATAGCTGCTGATCCGTCTGCTTGGTGTAGGCACATTTCTGCTGGCATGGCAACTTTAGAATGGAGGAAGCTACATGACAGCCTGATGGCAGGCAACTTTCTTCACTGTAACAGACATGGCCGGGCTTGGGCTGGTCTAAGCTCACAGCTGACAATATGGATCCCTCTTGAACAAACAACTAGAGAGAGACGAACTCAGCTCTAAGATACAACACAAAGAGAACAAGATGTATCAGCCTAGCAACAGATGTACTGGTGGAATATGTGAGCATGTGAATATCACACTGGAGCTGTCTAGACATCTCTGGGTAACCTGCTGCGGTGAAGAAGAAGAGGAAGACCAACTACACAGAGACTTCATGGACCACCTGTATATTCCAGGCTGAGGTTCTCTGGATGTGTCCGTGAGAGCTCTCTAGACATCTCTGGGTAACCTGTTGCAGTGAAGAAGAAGAGGAAGACCAACTACACAGAGACTTGATGGACCACCTGTATATTCCAGGTTGAGGTTCTCTGGATGTGTCCGTGAGAGCACAGCTGAAGTCCACAACTGAAGGTTAGGTCATGGGTCAGTGGGTCAGACCTAGAACCTCACATCTGAAACATGATCATCACAGCCAACAATACAGAAAGATACAGACATTCAGATGATGCTGACCCCCCCCCCCAAAATGAATGAATGAATATAAACAACAAACTGCAACAACATGTCACTGCCAACTACCAAAACCAAACGTTATCTCATTCTGCGCAGGAAGTAAACAACCCCAAACAGGATGGCCAGAACGGAGGCCAGGTATAGGTCCCACTCAGGTCCCATGTAAGCTGCGGGGTCCAGCAGTCCAAATATGCTTGAGACTCCCTCAAACTGTATGGAAGACACATAGGAGACAGTGTGATAATTACTGAAGCATTCTTGAATAACATTTGTCACCTCCAAACATATGACTAGACTGGGCAACCACGTCTCTCCACAACCTTCATTCTCTCCAACACTACAACACTGAAACATCCAAGTTTAACATCTGTCCCCGCCAAGTGTCTCTCTCCAACCTTCATTCTCACTGAAATACCTACACTGAAATAACCCAACGGGTATATGATTTATATTTCATACAGCTGTACACATGTCTCTGTGGTCACCTTGTGCTGTGGATGTCAAATGTGCAGCTCTCAATGAATGAAGCTGCCCACTGTGCTCTGAGAAAGTGTTTTGAAATGATGGTCTTATTCTCTTTGGTAGTCTAAGTAGAAGAGGTGAGACATGCCAGGTTGGCTGATCAAGAGAATGTGTGTGTACTGATACAAACATCGTTGATGTTTCCATGAGGCACCTGGCGATTGTCTCAGTTGTGTGAAACTGTCACGGCACATGCCAGTTAGTCACTGAAACACCCTGGGGTGGCAGCTATATACAGGCCAGTTAGGCACTGAAACACCCTGGGGTGGCAGCTATATACAGGCCAGTTAGTCACTGAAACACCCTGGGGTGGCAGCTATATACAGGCCAGTTAGTCACTGAAACACCCTGGGGTGGCAGCTATATACAGGCAGTTAGTCACTGAAACACCCTGGGGTGGCAGCTATATACAGGCCAGTTAGTCACTGAAACACCCTGGGGTGGCAGCTATATACAGACAGTTAGTCACTGAAACACCCTGGGGTGGCAGCTATATACAGGCCAGTTAGTCACTGAAACACCCTGGGGTGGCAGCTATATACAGGCCAGTTAGTCACTGAAACACCCTGGGGTGGCAGCTATATACAGGCCAGTTAGTCACTGAAACACCCTGGGGTGGCAGCTATATACAGGCAGTTAGTCACTGAAACACCCTGGGGTGGCAGCTATATACAGGCCAGTTAGTCACTGAAACACCCTGGGGTGGCAGCTATATACAGGCAGTTAGTCACTGAAACACCCTGGGGTGGCAGCTATATACAGGCCAGTTAGTCACTGAAACACCCTGGGGTGGCAGCTATATACAGGCAGTTAGTCACTGAAACACCCTGGGGTGGCAGCTATATACAGGCCAGTTAGTCACTGAAACACCCTGGGGTGGCAGCTATATACAGGCAGTTAGTCACTGAAACACCCTGGGGTGGCAGCTATATACAGGCCAGTTAGTCACTGAAACACCCTGGGGTGGCAGCTATATACAGGCCAGTTAGTCACTGAAACACCCTGGGGTGGCAGCTATATACAGGCAGTTAGTCACTGAAACACCCTGGGGTGGCAGCTATATACAGGCCAGTTAGTCACTGAAACACCCTGGGGTGGCAGCTATATACAGGCAGTTAGTCACTGAAACACCCTGGGGTGGCAGCTATATACAGGCCAGTTAGTCACTGAAACACCCTGGGGTGGCAGCTATATACAGGCAGTTAGTCACTGAAACACCCTGGGGTGGCAGCTATATACAGGCCAGTTAGTCACTGAAACACCCTGGGGTGGCAGCTATATACAGGCCAGTTAGACACTGAAACACCCTGGGGTGGCAGCTATATACAGGCAGTTAGTCACTGAAACACCCTGGGGTGGCAGCTATATACAGGCAGTTAGTCACTGAAACACCCTGGGGTGGCAGCTATATACAGACAGTTAGTCACTGAAACACCCTGGGGTGGCAGCTATATACAGGCCAGTTAGTCACTGAAACACCCTGGGGTGGCAGCTATATACAGGCAGTTAGTATCACAGTGTGAATATGGCCTAGCCGTAGATCGATAGTGGTTGACATCACTACAGATGACAAACTCCGCGTTGTAATGTATAAAAGGTTTATTGGTTCAATCCATTACAATTTCATGCTGCCGATGTACATGCAGACATATTTGTTTATCCCTTCATGGCTGAATCCCAAGTGACGTGTGTGCAACCCCTGGATACTTAAACCCATTTGTGCTCACACGTTTCCTAACTATGATTTCCCCATTAGTTAATGAATGCGCAGCATTCATTAACTCTCTACTACTAAGCTAACTCCCTTACTGTTATATTAGTCACTGAAACACCCTGGGGTGGCAGCTATATACAGGCAGTTAGTCACTGAAACACCCTGGGGTGGCAGCTATATACAGGCCAGTTAGTCACTGAAACACCCTGGGGTGGCAGCTATATACAGGCCAGTTAGTCACTGAAACACCCTGGGGTGGCAGCTATATACAGGCAGTTAGTCACTGAAACACCCTGGGGTGGCAGCTATATACAGGCCAGTTAGTCACTGAAACACCCTGGGGTGGCAGCTATATACAGGCAGTTAGTCACTGAAACACCCTGGGGTGGCAGCTATATACAGGCAGTTAGTCACTGAAACACCCTGGGGTGGCAGCTATATACAGGCAGTTAGTCACTGAAACACCCTGGGGTGGCAGCTATATACAGGCAGTTAGTCACTGAAACACCCTGGGGTGGCAGCTATATACAGGCAGTTAGTCACTGAAACACCCTGGGGTGGCAGCTATATACAGGCAGTTAGTCACTGAAACACCCTGGGGTGGCAGCTATATACAGGCAGTTAGTCACTGAAACACCCTGGGGTGGCAGCTATATACAGGCCAGTTAGTCACTGAAACACCCTGGGGTGGCAGCTATATACAGGCAGTTAGTCACTGAAACACCCTGGGGTGGCAGCTATATACAGGCCAGTTAGTCACTGAAACACCCTGGGGTGGCAGCTATATACAGGCAGTTAGTCACTGAAACACCCTGGGGTGGCAGCTATATACAGGCTAGCAGTTGTACATGTTCATGAATGTTGTCACTCATATGGTTAGTAATATAGCCAGGAAAAGGTCAGAAATGTGGGTGAAACTGACACACAATAAGTACAGTGTCAACTTCAGTCACACCACACTAACTGGTACCTGGCATTGGTGAAGTTCAAATACGTAATCTATTCATATTTTGTTGACAAGTAAACAGGACACAAGTGTGCATACAACCATGACATGTTTGTTATTTTGTTTCCTGTTTTTGTGTGTTGAAGGCAACACAAGTGTTTAATGGCCTTCTGATCCTTATAAAGCTGAATAATTGTACGTGCATACTTTCCTGTTCTCACTCCATGTTCCCAAATTCTCTGCAGTGTACCACAGAACATCAAGATAACACTCAACCACACATCACCAGCATACCACAGAACATCAACATAACACTCAACCACACATCACCAGCGTACCACAGAACATCAACATAACACTCAACCACACATCACCAGCGTACCACAGAACATCAACATAACACTCAACCACACATCACCAGCGTACCACAGAACATCAACATAACACTCAACCACACATCACCAGCATACCAGAGAACATCAACATAACACTCAACAACCATAAATCACCAGCATACCACAAATATAATGAATTCTATGGGAATGACACACATACACACACAGAGATCTAGAGAGTGACACACACACACATCTACCTACCTCCAAGAAAGAATAAACTAGAGAGTAAGCAGAACTAGGGTGGTTGTGGATTTAGTCTATAGACTGACAGATATAAATTAGCTTAGACAGACAGATAGGTAGGTAGGACAGATAGATAGATTATATATAATTTACCTCAGACAGACAGACAAAGAGACGGATAGATAGACAGACAGACTGCTGGGTAGGTAGACAGAGAGACAGAAGAAGTTACCAAATGCCCGCGTGGTCCAGACAAGACTGCCACACCGAGTCTCACCTCTTTACTGAAGACATCCATGCCGTAGAAGAGACCCAGTTTGAACAGGGCCAGGGTGACCGGCACATGAGCATCCAGGCTGGTCTCAGCCGCCATGTCATAGAAACGCTTGGCCAGGTGGATGTCCTGTCAGGGCAGACAGACCAACATCATGTACCCATCAGCTGTAGCCATTAACACCAGACCATGCTTACCTGACTCCTCCTTCTGCCCTTGACCCGCTACTGGAGCAGAGAACTTCAACCCACTCACGTCAAGTCTACTGCTGCCTGATGCATCTCCCCCCATGTCCTCCCCAAGTGATTGTCAAGTCTACTGCTGCCTGCTGCATCTCCCCCCATGTCCTCCCCAAGTGATTGTCAAGTCTACTGCTGCCTGCTGCATCTCCCCCCATGTCCTCCCCAAGTGATTGTCAAGTCTACTGCTGCCTGCTGCATCTCCCCCCATGTCCTCCCCAAGTGATTGTCAAGTCTACTGCTGCCTGCTGCATCTCCCCCCATGTCCTCCCCAAGTGATTGTCAAGTCTACTGCTGCCTGCTGCATCTCCCCCCATGTCCTCCCCAAGTGATTGTCAAGTCTACTGCTGCCTGCTGCATCTCCCCCCATGTCCTCCCCAAGTGATTGTCAAGTCTACTGCTGCCTGCTGCATCTCCCCCCATGTCCTCCCCAAGTGATTGTCAAGTCTACTGCTGCCTGCTGCATCTCCCCCCATGTCCTCTCCAAGTGATTGTCAAGTCTACTGCTGCCTGCTGCATCTCCCCCCATGTCCTCCCCAAGTGATTGTCAAGTCTACTGCTGCCTGCTGCATCTCCCCCATGTCCTCCCCAAGTGATTGTCAAGTCTACTGCTGCCTGCTGCATCTCCCCCCATGTCCTCCCCAAGTGATTGTCAAGTCTACTGCTGCCTGCTGCATCTCCCCCCATGTCCTCCCTAAGTGATTGTCAAGTCTACTGCTGCCTGCTGCATCTCCCCCCATGTCCTCCCCAAGTGATTGTCAAGTCTACTGCTGCCTGCTGCATCTCCCCCCATGTCCTCCCCAAGTGATTGTCAAGTCTACTGCTGCCTGCTGCATCTCCCCCCATGTCCTCCCCAAGTGATTGTCAAGTCTACTGCTGCCTGCTGCATCTCCCCCCATGTCCTCCCCAAGTGATTGTCAAGTCTAATGCTACCTGCTGCATCTCTCCCCATGTCCTCCCCAAGTGATTGTCAAGTCTAATGCTACCTGCTACAATTTGCTCATGTCCTCCCCACATAGGTTACACTGAATGATGTTACCATTCTGTGTTTTCCTTAAGGACCCCAGTAATGCATGGACAGATTCTACGAGACTAATGCAATGTGAAGGAGAATGAACAAACAAACTTTATTTTCAAAGGGTCACAATTTGCCTTACATTCGGCCCTTCCATCAGCCATCTTTCATACATCAATTATCTACTGTGCATGTTACATTCTTATAGGAAAAAACCATCACATGAATGTTGCGAACATAATGCATATTACCATGTTATGAGACAGGCAGGCATAAACACAAACATACTTACATCATTTACACAAATTCCCACACAAATACAGACTCACTCACAAACACAAGTGTACTTGTACATACTCTGTCTGGAGCCCAGGTGTGTGCTTACCTGCTTGAGTCCCAGCCCCTTCTCATGCATGTAACCCAGGTTAAACATGGCCTGAGCGTTGTGCTGTTGCTCCGAGGCCAGCCTGTAGTGAATGGCGGCTGACTCGTAGTCCACGTCTGTCCCCAGACCGTAGTAGTGGTAGTCTCCCATCTTTAGCCGGGCACTGGTTGAACCTGCACCAGGTAGATGAGGGGCACAGTAACAACCATCACCTGACACTAAACACACATCTCCCAATACTATATTATTGCTGACCCACTCGTGCTCATTCTTCTCGTTCTCTCTACCCCCCACTGTGGTATAGGCCCCCCAACCCACTCACCCAGCCCCCCCTATCTTCAGCTACCCCATGCAGCTCTGTCCACTTCTCTCCCATGTTGTTCATCTCTTGTGTCCACTTCCCTCCCATCTTGTTCATCTCTTGTGTCCACTTCTCTTCTCCGTGAGGTTTTAGCTCTTCCTCTATTTCTGTAGCCCTGTGGGTTCCAGACTAAGCCTGATCTAGTTATACTACTCTCAGGTTGTCTCAATGTATGTCCTATCCAGTGTCTTCTGCACAGCACCACATACAGAACCTGACTCAGTGGAAGTGAAATAAGGTCATGAAGTCAGCGATCCTCCAGATGTGTGTGTCTTCCAGGTGGGTGCGTGTGTGAACACATCTGAGAGTGAGCCTGTGAAATAAATGTCAGTCTCACAATGTGCGTATTGTAACTATCCACTATCAGGTGACACCAGTGCTGGCCTTCTCTTGTCCAGTGAAGAAGATGATGCCTTTCAGGTGACACCAGTGACAGAAATGTCCCCAACCCAGGTCTAACCCCGGCCTGTCTGTCTGTGCTGTGTTGATTCATAACCTGGCCACACCCTACCATGTCTCTCTGGAACACAGCACAGGTTTCTGAGCCTGGAGAGGGGGACAAGATCTCCCCAGTACAGTCTGTGTGTGGTCCAGGAGAGGGGGACAAGATCTCCCCAGTACAGTCTGTGTGTAGAGCTACTGTGGTGGTCCAGGAGAGGGGGACAAGATCTCCCCAGTACAGTCTGTGTGTAGAGCTACTGTGGTGGTCCAGGAGAGGGGGACAAGATCTCCCCAGTACAGTCTGTGTGTAGAGCTACTGTGGTGGTCCAGGAGAGGGGGACAAGATCTCCCCAGTACAGTCTGTGTGTAGAGCTACTGTGGTCCAGGAGAGGGGGACAAGATCTCCCCAGTACAGTCTGTGTGTAGAGATACTGTGGTGGTCCAGGAGAGGGGGACAAGATCTCCCCAGTACAGTCTGTGTGTAGAGCTACTGTGGTGGTCCAGGAGAGGGGGACAAGATCTCCCCAGTACAGTCTGTGTGTAGAGCTACTGTGGTGGTCCAGGAGAGGGGGACAAGATCTCCCCAGTACAGTCTGTGTGTAGAGCTACTGTGGTGGTCCAGGAGAGGGGGACAAGATCTCCCCAGTACAGTCTGTGTGTAGAGCTACTGTGGTGGTCCAGGAGAGGGGGACAAGATCTCCCCAGTACAGTCTGTGTGTAGAGCTACTGTGGTGGTCCAGGAGAGGGGGACAAGATCTCCCCAGTACAGTCTGTGTGTAGAGCTACTGTGGTCCAGGAGACAAGCCTCTCCACTAACATGGCTCCCACAGATGCCAGCCCTCATACAACCAGGGTTCATACAACCAGGGTTCATACAACCAGGGTTCATACAACCAGGGTTCATACAACCTGAACATCTTACAACACAGTCTTCCAGGGGACAGACAGACAGACAGCAAGAGCTTACCTTGTGAGGCAGCCCGGAGTACTGCAGCAGGGACAGACAGCCAGACAGACAGAGAGACAGACAGGCCAGCAAGTGCTTACCTTGTGAGGCAGCCCGGAGTACTGCAGCAGGGACAGACAGACAGACCAGCAAGTGCTTACGTTGTGAGGCTGCCTGGGAGTACTGGAGCAGGGACAGACAGAGAGACAGACAGGCCAGCAAGTGCTTACCTTGTGAGGCAGCCCGGAGTACTGCAGCAGGGACAGACAGACAGACCAGCAAGAGCTTACCTTGTGAGGCAGCCCGGGAGTACTGGAGCAGGGCCCGCTGGTAGGTCTCGTGCTGGCTGAACTTGGAGCTGACACCTGCAACAACAAGCAACAATGTTGACACCACGGAGCCCCAAATGTTGCCAGCTAATCTAGACAACACTGTACAGACAGTCAACCAGTGCCCAACAATAGACTTCATCACCATCTACATGAGTTATGCACACAGGGATAACTACAGACTAGCACAGACAAACAGGGATAACTACAGACTATCACAGACAACTACAGACTATCACAGACAACTACAGACTATCACAGACAACTACAGACTATCACAGACAACTACAGACTATCACAGACAAACAGAGACAACTACAGACTAGCATAGACAATTAAGGTCAACTACAGACTATCACAGACAACTAGGGACAACTACAGACTAGCACAGACAAACAGGGACAACTACAGACTATCACAGACAAACAGAGACAACTACAGACTAGCATAGACAATTAAGGTCAACTACAGACTATCACAGACAACTAGGGACAACTACAGACTAGCACAGACAAACAGGGACAACTACAGACTATCACAGACAAACAGAGACAACTACAGACTAGCATAGACAATTAAGGTCAACTACAGACTATCACAGACAACTAGGGACAACTACAGACTAGCACAGACAAACAGGGACAACTACAGACTATCACAGACAAACAGAGACAACTACAGACTAGCATAGACAATTAAGGTCAACTACAGACTATCACAGACAACTAGGGACAACTACAGACTAGCACAGACAAACAGGGACAACTACAGACTATCACAGACAAACAGAGACAACTACAGACTAGCATAGACAATTAAGGTCAACTACAGACTATCACAGACAACTAGGGACAACTACAGACTAGCACAGACAAACAGGGACAACTACAGACTAGCACAGACAACAAGGGACAACTACAGACTAGCACAGACAACTAGGGACAACTACAGACTAGCACAGACAAACAGGGACAACTACAGACTAACACGGACTAGAGCATGAAGTGAGGGGGCCAGTTTCTAGCCGGTTCATATGTTCATGGAGATGCTACCATCTAGTGGTGGAGATTGTGGACTTGGCTCACATGCTGAACTTGACTGATTGTGTGCTTGTTCACAAGGCGACTATGTTTACAACATGACTGATTGTGTGCTTGTTTACAAGGCGACTATGTTTACAACATGACTGATTGTGTGCTTGTTTACAAGGCGACTATGTTTACAACATGACTGATTGTGTGCTTGTTTACAAGGTGACTATTTTTACAACATGGCTGATTGTGTGCTTGTTCACAAGGCGACTATGTTTACAACATGACTGATTGTGTGCTTGTTTACAAGGCAACTATGTTTACAACATGACTGATTGTGTGCTTGTTCACAAGGCGACTATGTTTACAACATGACTGATTGTGTGCTTGTTCACAAGGCGACTATGTTTACAACATGACTGATTGTGTGCTTGTTCACAAGGCGACTATGTTTACAACATGACTGATTGTGTGCCTGTTCACAAGGCGACTATGTTTACAACATGACTGATTGTGTGCTTGTTCACAAGGCGACTATGTTTACAACATGACTGATTGTGTGCTTGTTCACAAGGCGACTATGTTTACAACATGACTGATTGTGTGCTTGTTCACAAGGCGACTATGTTTACAACATGACTGATTGTGTGCTTGTTCACAAGGCGACTATGTTTACAACATGACTGATTGTGTGCTTGTTCACAAGGCGACTATGTTTACAACATGACTGATTGTGTGCTTGTTCACAAGGCGACTATGTTTACAACATGACTGATTGTGTGCTTGTTCACAAGGCGACTATGTTTACAACATGACTGATTGTGTGCTTGTTCACAAGGTGACTATGTTTACAACATGACTGATTGTGTGCTTGTTCACAAGGCGACTATGTTTACAACATGACTGATTGTGTGCTTGTTCACAAGGTGACTATGTTTACAACATGACTGATTGTGTGCTTGTTCACAAGGCGACTATGTTTACAACATGACTGATTGTGTGCTTGTTTACAAGGTGACTATGTTTACAACATGACTGATTGTGTGCTTGTTCACAAGGCGACTATGTTTACAACATGACTGATTGTGTGCTTGTTCACAAGGCGACTATGTTTACAACATGACTGATTGTGTGCTTGTTCACAAGGCAACTATGTTTACAACATGACTGATTGTGTGCTTGTTCACAAGGCGACTATGTTTACAACATGACTGATTGTGTGCTTGTTCACAAGGCGACTATGTTTACAACATGACTGATTGTGTGCTTGTTCACAAGGCGACTATGTTTACAACATGACTGATTGTGTGCTTGTTCACAAGGCGACTATGTTTACAACATGACTGATTGTGTGCTTGTTCACAAGGTGACTATGTTTACAACATGACTGATTGTGTGCTTGTTCACAAGGTGACTATGTTTACAACATGACTGATTGTGTGCTTGTTCACAAGGCGACTATGTTTACAACATGACTGATTGTGTGCTTGTTCACAAGGCAACTATGTTTACAACATGACTGATTGTGTGCTTGTTCACAAGGCGACTATGTTTACAACATGACTGATTGTGTGCTTGTTCACAAGGTGACTATGTTTACAACATGACTGATTGTGTGCTTGTTCACAAGGTGACTATGTTTACAACATGACTGATTGTGTGCTTGTTCACAAGGTGACTATGTTTACAACATGACTGATTGTGTGCTTGTTCACAAGGTGACTATGTTTACAACATGACTGATTGTGTGCTTGTTCACAAGGTGACTATGTTTACAACATGACTGATTGTGTGCTTGTTCACAAGGCGACTATGTTTACAACATGACTGATTGTGTGCTTGTTCACAAGGTGACTATGTTTACAACATGACTGATTGTGTGCTTGTTCACAAGGTGACTATGTTTACAACATGACTGATTGTGTGCTTGTTCACAAGGTGACTATGTTTACAACATGACTGATTGTGTGCTTGTTCACAAGGCAACTATGTTTACAACATGACTGATTGTGTGCTTGTTTACAACATGACTGATTGTGTGCTTGTTTACCATTGACTAAGTGTAGAGCAAACAACAAAACACACTACATATCTCCAAGGCTAGGACAGACTTTTACAAAACAAGCTTAGCATACGGTGCAGCTCAGCTGTGGAATAACATATCAAACACACCACCAACCAATCCTTGTAGACAATTACCAGCTATGTGAACACTGTCTGAGTACAGACTATATGGCATCCCTTATAAATATTCTAGAATACGAAGCATTCTCCTATCTTCATCCATATTCATTGGCACCTTGCCGTCTTGACAGACGATAGTTTGTGCTTTAAAAAGGCATAATAACTTTTAACTATGGCGGTAGCGAGTGTGACTGATAAGGCCAATTTGCGCTGTAAATGTCTGTTCACAGTGGGTGCATGTGAACACGTGGTCATTTCCACCATCATGCACCATCTTACGTCTCAAACGCTTGGTGTGTGACTTTTCTGCAATAATTTTCTCCTTTGACTTTATTCCATTTCTGATATTTGCCCTCCATGCAACACGTTCAGCGGCGACTTGCTCCCAATGTGCATTATTCAGGGATGGAGTTATTGCCTCTCCATAGCACAAAGCCTGGGCTAAAATATAGAGATCATGTGTTGCCCATGCAGCATGATCCCTCTCTCGGCCTGCCTAGTTCACTCCAGAGGAAAGGTAACACCCCTACATCTGGAACAAGACAAGCTGCAGAAGCTGCCGGATCAGCAAAGCAATGCTCTAACTGTCCGCCTGTCGGAGCTTCGATCCTAGACCAGTCGCCAACCAAGGCTTAGGGCCTGGTCTGCCCTGCCATGACAATTTTGTCTTTAGCTTGCATTTCCTCGCACCAGGGTAAGGCTTGTACCCTCCCAATTGCGCTCTTCCGCCCGAAGCCGTTGGCACAATGTGGGGTGTCGGGTTTGGTAAGCGCCGCCCAACGTTCGGCGCTAACAGAAACCAGGTAGTACCGTCTACTGTTATACGGTAGCTCAGTCATATCTGACTAAGACCTGACTGACTCTCCTATCTTATTGTAGGTATATTTGCTTTAGACAAATTATTGCCACAATAATTAGTATTAACTGGGCATGTAGAAATTATTTGCGCACATTTGTCATGTGTTTATAATGTATAAATTGTTGCTGTTGTTGCATGAAAGCCCTGGTTAGAACTGTTGAAGCTGATCTGACATGAAGAACTTGAGCAGCGGTGATGACTGTCCCCATGCTGGTAGGCAAACATTACACTCACTGTGATCATGTGCATGAAATCCCGAGTGCAAGGCGTGGGTGCTGCATGTCTACCATCATTGTGGGTAGCGGTTGTGACTCTCGTTCAGCCTTGAAGTGTTCAAGATGTGTGGTCCTGGGCAATCTTGAAGACCATTGAACCTCGAGGGGGAAGGGGGAGGGGGGAAGGAGAAATCACGTGATCCCAATGCCATCTGCCGTCTAGTTGGACATTTGACAGATACTCCACCCCACCACTTGACATTGGATTTTGAGACAGCGATCACCATCAATGGCCACACCTCCTTGTTTGATGGCCTCTTATGACATGCTTGGTAGGGTATAGTGTGATCGCTGTTTGCTTCTCGGGTGGGTTCACACAACGGTGAACCTGACTATGAACACAAACACCATACAGGTGAATACAAGCAGCAGTCTGGTGGTCTCTCTGCTGGCTGCTCTGACACTGCCCACCTTCCAGAATCACTACCAGGGAGAAACCAGGTGATGTGACAGTCTTAATGTTTACAGGAGTGCATGTTGGATGCATGCATCAATACTGGAAGCTACACTTAATACAGTAGGTGCAATGTTATCATGACCAAATAACAAACTAGTGGAACATTTGAGACAGAGAAGCTGTTCATGACAATGTAGATTCAAATGATGACAAGAAGAATTAATAAACACATGTAGATAACAATGACCAATTTCATCAACAAACCAAATAGAAACATGTCAAAAGATGCTTTCCTGATAGTGGTTCTGAAGAATTCACAGAATTAACATGGCAAGAGTGGTTTCTGGTGTGGTTATGCAATCACTTGTATCAGAGAAATAACAAGCTATGGTTAGCTGGCAGACAAAGGCAACATAGAGAATAACTGAGGATCACTGAAGAAAAGCTACAGAAACCAAGAAGAACCTGTGAATGAGTTGGGCTACAATTGCTGACAATGTAATGAGCAAGTGGATGCAGTTTGTGGCTGCCTTACAAGTCTTCACAAGGTATGATGACTGATGACTTTGCTGCCTTACAAGTCTCCACAAGGTATGATTATTGATGACTTTGCTACCTTATAAGTCTTCACAGGGTAAGAAAATTGATGACTATTTCATTAACAAGACAAGAGAAAAGTAGGGATACTGAACATGTACAGAAAAGCTGGGCTATTATAATGTCAGTCCCAGCAACATGATGACATGATGAGCTTCCAGACAGGGACATCCAGTCAGCACTGGAGGGAGCGTGACAACTTACTGAGCTCACTGTGTTGACCATTTCCAAGTCATGTAGTCCTTTATGCAACTACAGCCTGTAATACTTCAATGTGAAACAGTTTGCCATGGCTGGAGAGCCAAGTGTTCTAACTAGCCTGCCAGTAACTCATCTCTAGACATGACATGCAAGTGTGAATATGAGAGCAGAAAAGTGCTACTGACCACTGTCCATCATGTATGCTACATTTGACTGGGCTACCTCATAGCCTAATTCCGCCAGGAACATGTACTTGACCAGGGCAGTGTCCACACTGCCTTCGTGGTACATACGATGGGCATCCATCAGCATCTCGGACCACCGGCCTCGCTCTGCAACATTCTTGAACAGCTGCAGAGATAATCAGGTCATCACATTAGTTGACCATAGGGTCACACAACCACCACAACACAACAACTAACTATAGAAACATTCGTTCAGTCTTTCCTCTTCTACATTCTGACATCTGTGGCCTTCTTTTATTCTGGTTTTGTTTTCTCTCTCTCTTCCAAATATACAAACATGATGAGTGGCATGGTGTGTGGCATATTACTAGCCAGGTGTGCCACACAGAAGAACTCATTACTGCAGACTGAAATAACCACCCATTACTACCGACTGATGACACCACAATAATGAGAGAAATCCACCCATTACTACAGAGTGATGATACCACAATGAGAGAAATCCACCCATTACTTCAGAGTGATGACACCACAATAATAAGAGAAAGCCTCCCATTACTACAGAGTGATGACACTACAATGAGAGAAATCCATCCATTACCTCAGAGTGATAACACCACAATAATGAGATAAATCTACCCATTACTACATAGTTATGACACCACAATAATGAGAGAAATCCACCCATTACTTCAGAGTGATAACACCACAATAATGATAGGCTTTCTGATCATGATTTTCAAATTGATCATTTACTATTGGGAGAACCACAGATAGATAGGCCTTGAAAAACCAAATCTAACGGTACCTCAATGAGTTATGTATCTCAATTCTAAGCTTAGTTATGTAAATTTGAGTGTCGTGACCTTTGGACTAAAATTTTCACAAAAGAGTGCTCACTGGAGGATTTTTTTGCGTCCTGGTCAAAATCTGGCCCAGATTATCAAAATTTTAGTGTTTTTTGAGACTATCTGTTTTGTTTATAAACGAACATCTTAGCAACCATACATCACTGCGATCGGGGTTGCAAGGCCTAACTGGTCATGTTATTTATTTTTTGACATGATGTCTGGTGACCTAATTAGGAAGTAAAAATGGCCGCTAATTATTTTGCTAATTAATTACTATTTCACAAATTAGCGTACGTTTTCTAAATTTTAGCTTTAAAAATTACAAGATAAATTTGGTATAGTGCGGAATAATGCTACAGACCTTATGGTCTCTTTGCTGTGTCAGTATGATGTGTGGTGACCTAATTAGCAATTAAAAATGGCCGCTAATTAATTACTATTTCACAAATTAGCTTACGTTTTCTAAATTTTAGCTTTAAAAATTACAAGATAAATTTGGTATTGTGCGGAATAATGCTACAGACCTTATGGTCTCTATGCTGTGTCAGTATGATGTGTGGTGACCTAATTAGCAATTAAAAATGGCCGCTAATTAATTACTATTTCACAAATTAGCGTACGTTTTCTAAATTTTAGCTTTAAAAATTACAAGATAAATTTGGTATTGTGCGGAATAATGCTACAGACCTTATGGTCTCTTTTCTGTGTCAGTATGATGTGTGGTGACCTAATTAGCAATTAAAAATGGCCGCTAATTAATTACTATTTCACAAATTAGCCTACGTTTTCTAAATTTTAGCTTTAAAAATTACAAGATAAATTTGGTATTGTGCGGAATAATGCTACAGACCTTATGGTCTCTTTGCTGTGTCAGTATGATGTGTGGTGACCTAATTAGCAATTAAAAATGGCCGCTAATTAATTACTATTTCACAAATTAGCTTACGTTTTCTAAATTTTAGCTTTAAAAATTACAAGATAAATTTGGTATTGTGCGGAATAATGCTACAGACCTTATGGTCTCTATGCTGTGTCAGTATGATGTGTGGTGACCTAATTAGCAATTAAAAATGGCCGCTAATTAATTACTATTTCACAAATTAGCGTACGTTTTCTAAATTTTAGCTTTAAAAATTACAAGATAAATTTGGTATTGTGCGGAATAATGCTACAGACCTTATGGTCTCTTTGCTGTGTCAGTATGATGTGTGGTGACCTAATTAGCAATTAAAAATGGCCACCGATAATTATTGCAGTGATGAATAGTTGTTATTAGGTTCGTTTAAAATAAAATTACTAAATTTGCATAAGTGTCAACAGATGAAAATGTACTAAACTAAAAGAGTTTTCTTTTCAGTTAGTAATCTTTATTAATATTATATAACATATATAATACATATGCATAATGTGGTAGAGTTTCTGGAATCAACAGGTGAATCAACAATCTTCTGTCTTCCAGAACCTGAAAAGAGAAAATAAAAAGATTACTAAATCTGAAAAAATAAAAAAAATGCTGTAAAATAACATGAAGAATTTATACATTATTAATTGTGAACTGTAAATATGAGGAGAAAAGAAAAAGAAATTAAAGGTATATTTATTTTTAAAATGTTTTACATTATAATAAATTGATCTTAAAATTATAAAGATAGATAACATGAAGAAGTTATAAATTATTAATTATTAAATTTAAATCTGACAAGAAAAGAAACTGTCTCTGTGGCTAAGGGCTTGCGAACGCGGTTTGTGAGCCGTATACCCAGGTTCGAAACACAGTGGTGCTGGTTTTTTCGAAAAAGGTATAGGGGCCGGTCGTTCAGAAAGCAATGGCAAACTACTGAACGTAACACTTGCCTAGTACATCAACAGCAGCTGAAAATGCAACGTCCCGTAAGGGGTACGCAACAAATTTTTAATTTTAATATGTATTAAAAAACCTTTGTTTTACAGTATAATAAATAGATATTAAAACTATAAAGGTATAAATTCAACTCACCATAGAAAAATGTCCTTAATTAGAGAAATACTACCTCTGTTGGCGACTGACCTGTCTTGGCATTCAATATCTCTTCTGTCTTCCAGAACCTGAAAAGAGAAAATAAAAAGATTACTAAATCTGAAAAAATAACAAAAATGCTGTAAAATAACATGAAGAATTTATACATTATTAATTGTGAACTGTAAATATGAGGAGAAAAGAAAAAGAAATTAAAGGTATATTTATTTTTAAAATGTTTCACATTATAATAAATTGATCTTAAAATTATAAAGATAGATAACATGAAGAAGTTATAAATTATTAAATTTAAATCTGATGAGAAAAGAAACGGTCTCTGTGGCTAAGGGCTTGCGAACGCGGTTTGTGAGCCGTATACCTGGGTTCGAAACATAGTGGTGCTGGTTTTTTCGAAAAAGGTTTAGAACTATAGAGGCCGGTCGTTCAGAAAGCAATGGCAAACTACTGAACGTAACACTTGCCTAGTACATCAACAGCAGCTGAAAATGCAACGTCCCGTAAGGGGTACGCAACAAATTTTTAATTTTAATATGTATTAAAAATAAAAAACCTTTGTTTTACAGTATAATAAATAGATATTAAAACTATAAAGGTCTAAATTCAACTCACCATAGAAAAATGTCCATCCACCATCAACAGCCGAGCAATGTAGCCCTTTTTTATGGGATATTCAGCTTCGAACACTGACAGATGTGCTCTCAGATGATCAAGATTTATTTTTGATTTTGCCATGATAAATCTAAGGAGACATTAAAATAATGAAATTATTATATATTGCTACTCTGTTTAACTGTATGTTTTGATTCTAAATCTAAATCTCCAGTGTTTACATAGAAACAGACACTGGTCCTACTATCTGAGCTGCCGAAGGAATTTTTACCAATCTTAAGTATGTAACCACCTTGGTCTCACCAAAAATTTTATTTCCACACACCAGTATAACGTAATGTGTTGAAACTCCATAGTTGTGTGTAAAATTGGACAAAGAATCCATAAATGCATGTTAAAGTATTGTTAAATAGATAATTAATAGACAAATGCAACTGAAAGCCAGTCAAAGTCAGTCAAAAAAATGCCAGTCATTGACCCAGGATGGGTTTGAATTTCAAAAATTTTAAACCATACTGCATGATTAACAATAATTAAAGCAACCAAATTAATTATTAAAAGCATTTAAAAGTAAACTGTTATTCTGTTTAATTTTATCATTCAAAATTGCCTGTGTTCTATTAATTTAAAAAACACACAGGTCAAATATGCTGTGATTTCCGCCATTGTGCATTTTCTTATCAAAAAATAGCCAGACCGAGCACACACACATTACAAAATTTTTCCCCACCATGGCCAGCAATGTAAATCTTGTTGAAAGTTGACACTTCTATGTAAAAATGGGCTCGGAATTCAAAAATGCACTCTAAATGCATGTAATATCGATAATAGACACACTATTAATATAAACTCTCTTACCTTTTGGAGAAAATTAGAATTGTGCTTCGTGGAGGACCACTAAAATTCTTCTGACAATGCAGAATCAAGGATTAACCATGTGACAACTCGTTAAAGTTGTCATTCGCGATTTTCGTCCCGTAGTTTCGAATTAATCCAATTTGAAATAAGACAGGGCTAGTTTCGTATACAGCTGTTTACAGCCACAGGAAGTTGTCTGTGAACCAAACGACCTTGAACTTTCGGAAAACAGCGTCCTTCCCTAGCAACGAAATACCTAATAATGAGAGAAATCCACCCATTACTTCAGAGTGATAACACCACAATAATGAGAGAAATCCACCTATTACTACATAGTTACAAAACCACAATAATAAGAGAAATCCACCCATTACTACAGAGTGACGACACCACAATAATGAAAGAAATCCACCCATTACTACATAGTTATGACACCACAATAATGAGAGAAATCCACCCATTACTACAGAGTGATGATACCACAATGAGAGAAATTCACCCATTGCTACAGAGTGATGATACCACAATGAGAGAAATCCACCCATTACTACAGAGCGACGATACCACAATGAGAGAAATCCACCCATTACTTCAGAGTGATAACACCACAATAATGAGAGAAATCCACACATTACTACAGAGTGATGACACCACAATAATGAGAAAAATCCACCCAATACTACAGGGTGATGACACTACAATGAGAGAAAACTGTCAATTGCCACAGATTGACAACACCACAATAACAAAACAACATACACCATCACAGAGGTGTGTTAATTTCAGCAGACTGACAACACATGGCTACAGACTGACAACACATGGCTACAGATTGACAACACATGGCTACAGACTGACAACACATGGCTACAGACTGACAACTTGACAACAACAGAACACCACTACAACAAGACAACACCAAAACCATTAGACAACACCACAAGCACAACAAGACAACACAACACCAAAACAACACAACAACAACAAAAAACACCACAACAACACAAAACACCAAAACATGACAATACACCAACAACAAAAAACACCACAACAACAAGACAACAACACCACAACAACAAAACACCATAACAACAATACATCAACAAAACAACAACAAAAAAACACCACAATAAGGTGACACCACAACAACACCAAAACAACAAGACAACACCAAAACACACCACAACAACAAGACAACACCAAAACAACAAGATAACACCAAAACAACAAGATAACACCAAAACAACAAGATAACACCACAACAATAAAACAACACCAAAACAACAATAAAAAACACACAACAACAAGACAACACCACAAAAACACCAAAACAACAAGACAACATCACAACACCAAAACAACCAGACAACACCAACAGAATAAGACAGCACCAGAACAACAAAACAACACCAGAACAACAAAATAACACCAGAACAACAAAACAATACCAGAACAACAAGACAACACCACAACAACAAGACAACACCAAAGCAACAAGACAACACCAAAACAAGACAACACCATAATAACACCAAAATATCAAAACAACAAG
The DNA here is from genome assembly GCA_963921405.1 of Cepaea hortensis. Taxonomy (NCBI): domain Eukaryota; kingdom Metazoa; phylum Mollusca; class Gastropoda; order Stylommatophora; family Helicidae; genus Cepaea; species Cepaea hortensis. The sequence continues at coordinate 2,900,186 of OY992894.1, read as the reverse complement.
ACAACACCACAACAAAAACAGCACAACAACACTGCAACAAGACAAGACAACAACAACAAAACTCTACAATAACACCAAAACAACAAGACAACACCACAACAACAACACCACAACAACAAGACAACACCACAACAACAAGACAACACCAAAGCAAGAAGACAACACCACAACAACACCACAACACCACAACAAAAACAGCACAACACTGCAACAAGACAACACAACAACAACAAAACTCAACAACAAGACAACACCAAAACAACAAGACAACACCATAATAACACCAAAACAACAAGACACCACCACAACAAAAGCAGCACAACAACACTGCAACAAGACAACACAACAACAACAAAACTCAACAACAACACCACAATAAGAAGACAACACCAAAGCAATAAGACAACACCAAAACAAGAAGACAACACTAAAACAAGAAGACAACACTACAACAATAAGACAACACCACAACCAAAAAAAAACAACACAATAACAAGACAACACTACAACAATAAAACAACACCACAACAACAAGACACCACTGACCTCCACTGCTGTGTGGCAGTTTCTCAAGACCCCAGTCCCTGTGGCGTGCATCTGTGCCAGGTTGTAAAATGCCAGGACATGTCCATTCTGAGATGACATGGTAAAATATTTCACCGCCATCTTGTAGTCTTTACGTACTCCATTGCCAGCTAAAAGCAAATTAGGAGGACGATAGACAAATGATAGTTGGAATGTCATTGAGAATGATGGACAAATTGTTGTAGGAATGTCATTGAGAATGATGGACAAATGATTGTAGGAATGTCAATGACAATGATGTACATGTGATTTTAAGAATGTAAATGATGGCAGAAGCACACATGACTTCTGTCCATGGCCAGACCACCATGCTATGGTATTACTGATCAAGCAACAACTGTGCCCAGTGTATTCTGTACAAAATTGTGAACATTCAGGAGTCTACTATTGCTGCTCTCAGTGATGTCACACTAAGAAAGGAAGTGAGAGAACAAATCAGCAACTGAAATCACAGTCTGTGAAGCTGAGAGTGACAGCATCATCTTCACAAACTTCACAAAGACATTAACCATGGGGAGTGTAATAGTTGCCATGCATTCCTTTATGTTGCATCCTTGCTTCTTACTTGTGCCATTTAAAACATGATGGCATGTGTCACACCCTGAGTCCTGACTGTAAGTCAGTGACTTCTTATTATTCTTAGGGTGCCTGGTCTGTCACAGATATGGGAGATCATGACTCCAATCTCCTTCAGGTACTTGGTCTGTCACAGATATGGGAGATCATGACTCCAATCTCCTTCAGGTGCCTGGTCTGTCACAGATATGGGAGATCATGTCTCTCCAATCTCCTTCAGGTGCCTGGTCTGTCACAGATATGGGAGATCATGACTCTCCAATCTCCTTCAGGTGCCTGGTCTGTCACAGATATGGGAGATCATGACTCTCCAATCTCCTTCAGGTGCCTGGTCTGTCACAGATATGAGAGATCATGACTCTCCAATCTCCTTCAGGTGCCTGGTCTGTCACAGATATGGGAGATCATGACTCTCCAATCTCCTTCAGGTGCCTGGTCTGTCACAGATATGAGAGATCATGACTCTCCAATCTCCTTCAGGTGCCTGGTCTGTCACAGATATGGGAGATCATGACTCCAATCTCCTTCAGGTGCCTGGTCTGTCACAGATATGGGAGATCATGACTCTCCAATCTCCTTCAGGTGCCTGGTCTGTCACAGATATGGGAGATCATGACTCTCCAATCTCCTTCAGGTGCCTGGTCTGTCACAGATATGGGAGATCATGTCTCTCCAATCTCCTTCAGGTGCCTGGTCTGTCACAGATATGGGAGATCATGACTCTCCAATCTCCTTCAGGTGCCTGGTCTGTCACAGATATGAGAGATCATGACTCTCCAATCTCCTTCAGGTGCCTGGTCTGTCACAGATATGGGAGATCATGACTCCAATCTCCTTCAGGTGCCTGGTCTGTCACAGATATGGGAGATCATGACTCTCCAATCTCCTTCAGGTGCCTGGTCTGTCACAGATATGAGAGATCATGACTCTCCAATCTCCTTCAGGTGCCTGGTCTGTCACAGACATGGGAGATCATGCTCAAGGACATGTCAGCCTCTCATGCACACAAGTAAACACAGGCCAGTTACATGATGGCTTGACCACAGCTAGAACAGACAACTACAGACTAACAAAGATAAGCACAGACAACTACAGACATGCACAGACAACTACAACACCCGCTACTGAGTTGAGTGCGTGTCACTGTGAGCTGTGAATTCCGTTTGGAATGTTTTTACATCTGTCTGCGCTTGTTGTAGCGTGAACTGCATGTTCACAATGAAGGTGGTCTACCTGTCGCTTGGAATTGACTGAATTGCCTTTTCGGTTCATGAGTGCATTTTTCCAGGACACTCCTGGGGGTCATCGCCGGAGCTACGGTGTTCGTTCTTTGTGTGATGCTTTTAGCAGGCCGCTCTGCTGAAAAGGACTGAGCCATGTAGGATAAATCCTGAGGCAATGAAGTTGATCCTCTCGACTTTTAATGCAGTAATGATCAGTAATGTGTGGCTGCTGGTTTTCTAGTGGTTTTCCTAGACTGCCGCTTCCATCAACGATGAACTGTATTTTTCATGGAGGACTTTTGTGTTACCATTCTGAAGGCAGCATTATGCACAGTGTACTTGTGGGGCTGTTGGCTTGTCGAGACTCCTGTCTATTTCACTCTTCACAAAGGGCAGTGACTCCCTCGGGAGTCTCTGTGGCAAAGTGGTCAAGCCGTTTGGCTCGGGCTCCGAAGGTTGTGGGTTCGATTCCGGGCAACGACCTTCGGTTCACGAGTTAAATTTTTCTGAGACTCCTGTGGGTTGTCGCTAGAGCTACGGAGTTCGTGCTTTGTGCAATGCTTTCCGCGCTGTGGAAAGAGACCGAGCCATATGGGATAAAACCCAGTGCAATGAAGTCAACCCTGTCGACTTTTAAGCGACTTTTTTAAAGGGCAGTGAGGAGCATTTTGTATGATATTCACTGGCACAGGAACAGAGCATAATGGGGACAATCCGTTGCCGTGAAGTTGGAACCATAACTAACTAACTAACTAACTAACTAACAGACAACCACAGACAAACAGGGACAACTACAGACTAGCACAAACAACTACAGACTAGCACAGACAAATGGGGACAACTAAAAACTAGCACAGACAACTACAGACAAACAGGGACAACTACAGACTAGCATAGACAACTATAGACTAGCACAGACAACTATAGACTAGCATAGACAACTATAGACTAGCACAGACAACTACAGACTAGCATAGACAACTACAGATTAGCATAGACAACTACAGACTTGCACAGACAACTATTGACTAGCATAGACAACTAGTGTCAACTACAGACTATCACAGACAACTACAGAGACTATCACAGACAAACAGGGACAACTACAGACTAGCATAGACAACTATAGACTAGCACAGACAACTATAGACTAGCAAAGACAACTATAGACTAGCACAGACAACTACAGACTAGCATAGACAACTACAGATAGCATAGACAACTACAGACTTGCACAGACAACTATTGACTAGCATAGACAACTAGGGTCAACTACAGACTATCACAGACAACTACAGACTATCATAGACAAACAGGGACAACTACAGACTATCACAGACAAACAGGGACAACTACAGACTATCACAGACAAACAGGGACAACTACAGACCATCACAGACAAACAGGGACAACTACAGACTATCACAGACAAACAGGGACAACTACAGACTATCACAGACAAACAGGGACAACTACAGACTATCACAGACAACTACAGACTATCACAGACAAACAGGGACAACTACAGACTATCACAGACAAATAGGGACAACTACAGACTATCACAGACAACTACAGACTATCACAGACAAACAGGGACAACTACAGACTATCACAGACAAACAGGGACAACTACAGACTATCACAGACAAACAGGGACAACTACAGACAAACAGGGACAACTACAGACTAACACAGATAAATACAGACATGCACAGACAAGTACAGACATGCACAAACAACTATAGCCATGCACAGACAACTACAGACAAACAGGGACAACTACAGACTAGCACAGATAAATACAGACATGCACAGTCAAGTACAGACATACACAGACATGCACAGACAACTACAGACATGCACAGACAAGTACAGACATGCACAGACAACTACAGACAATCACAGCAAGCAGCACTAGACCAGTGTGAACTTACTAAAGTACATGATTCCAAGCTGGAGCTGAGCATCGACTGATCCTTGGTCGGAGGCCAGTGAGAAGTAGCGGAATGCCTTGTTGGTGTCCTGGGAAGAAGATCACACCACACAATAAACATGGTCAGCCAATGTAAACACTTATATCACTATGTACAGGATGCTCCGTTGACCTATCACTCTTGATATGTCTGGTAGCACCAAGGAGGTCATGTTAGAATAGCTGAAGACTGCTGTAGAACTCAGATCAAGCCCACCTGGTTACACATCAGTGGGAAGAGTATTGCATGTGATCTTGTTTGAATGAGCTAGAGGTGGAAGATAGTGATGGATGCAGTCTGGGACTTTGTTTTGTGATAGTACCCTTTATCTCTTGTTACTGTATGTATATATATATTATATATATATATATATATATATATATATATATATATATATATATATATATATATATACATATATATATACATGTATATATACATGTATATATATATAAGCTAAGCTAAGAGGAGAGAGGGACAGGATAAGAGTGAGGAAGGAGTGAGAATGAGAGGGGTAGAAAGTGAAGTGAAAGGGTGTGAGAGACAGGAAGAGAGAGAAAGAGAGATAGGGAGATGAGGGAGGAAGTGAGAGATGAGGGAGGAAGTGAGAGATGAGGGAGGAGAGAGAGAGAGGATACAGAGAGGATCCTTCACTGTCAATGAGTTAAAAATGACTGGCATATAAGAAAGTAGTCCTGAATCTGTGTGTGTACATTTGTACAAAGTCCTTCATGCATAAACATGTAGACACAGCTTCATATGTTGAAGTAGGAAACATACAGATATACACGCATATACACGCAAAGATACACATAAGAGTGAAGGGTGTGGGAGCAAGCTATGAGGTTATTGTAGACCGGTGTTCACAAACAGCTGGACACACAGCAGACAGACAGGCAGATGGACAGACAGACAGGCAGATGGACAGACAGACAGGTAGATGGACAGACAGACAGACAGACAGACAGGCAGGCAGGCAGGCAGACAGACAACATCTGGCATGACTGTCAACATGTAGTGTAAACAAACCTTCTCGACACCAAGTCCATTCAAGTACATCATGCCCAACCCGGTCTGACCAATGTGGTTGTTCTGTAAGCAGACAAATGCAGAAGGTATGAGGCAATGTGATTGTTCTGTAAGCAGACAAATCCAGAAGGTATGAGACAATGTCTTCAAACGCAACCATGTCTACAACATGTGACCCATCACATCAACAGTTGCTCCAGTACACAACTGAGTAAACACACAATCATGTCAACAACTGAGTACACACACAACCATGTCAACTGAATACACACACAACCATGTTAACAACTGAGTACACACACAACCATGTTAACAACTGAGTACACACACAACCATGTCAACTGAATACACACACAATCATGTTAACAACTGAGTACTCACACAACCATATCAACAATTGAATACACACACAACCATGTCAACAACAGAGAATATCAACAGTAACTCAAGAATACAATGAAGCAGTTACAGTAAGCAGGCATTAGTAGAATGACTTAGGTCATCACCTGTACGGATAAGATTACTGGATTACAGTAAATCCACACCTAGAGAGCTTAAATGAGCTACTGTTTGCAACCGACCAGAGTTTAACATATAAGAACAATGCAGATCTCCAGCACCATGTAAACCTGCTGTCAACAATTGCTGTCAGAATTTTGATATTAAAATTAACATAAAACAAAGCAACAAAGACATTTACGATCTGTTTAAGTCCCTGCTAATCACTGGTATCATGAAGGCTAATAGACTACAATGGCTGAGGCATATAGAAAGAATGGAAGATAATAGCGAAACGAAACTCGCTTACACTCAGGAAATAAATGACTGTAGACCCCGAGGTAGACCAAGAAGACGATGGAGAGATAATATATATACACAGACCTACAAGCACTTAGAATCAACGACTGGCAAGAGAAGGTCAACCAGAGAGACGAATGGAGACGGCTTGTATCTGCAGCAAAGAACCTCAATGGCTCGGAAAGCTGAAGAAGAAGAAGAAGAAGAGTGAATTGATGATAATCTGATGAACATCAGTCCAGCATTTAAGTCTAGTATTACATCAGTATCTATGGCATAACATTTAAACCAGTTGTACAGAGTACAAGTATCTGGGAAATGTGTTCACAGAGGATGGAAGACAGCATAGAGAAATAGAACAATAGTACAAAAAGCAAACAACATGAATTATCAAATAGTATGTGTACTAAAACATCCAAATATCAACATTTATACACAAAATTGAAGCTGACAGATGCTTTATTCACCCTAATGTGGTGTTACTAATGTCAATCATGGACAGTCCTACAAACACACATGCATAAAGTCACATCATGTGAGGTGATGCATGGGAAACTCAGCTGGAATAACAAGAAGAGATAAAGAAATGAGAAATCAAGAACAAATGTAGGGATAGTACTGATTGCTGACTGTATAGAACACGGAGGAATTAAATGGTTTGGATACACCAGCAGATAGAGCATTCTACATGAGAACACAGGGATAGAAGGTAAGAGAACGAAAGGTGAGGAAGCCATGGCTAGATGAAGTACAAGAGACATCGAAGAAATCAAACATGACGTTAACACAAGGAACAAGACACATGAAAAACAGAAAATGACATCCACTGCTCTATGCGATGTTTCACAGCAACAGCAGTAGGAGGACAGAAGAAGGAGAGGTAGAAACACAACAGTGACTGTCCTCAGTGAGGAACACACTGGTCCACCTCCATGAACTCTTCCTGTAGCAGGAGTTCTCACAGCAGATAACCCAGCAGAGACATCACCACCATCAACATTTACCTCAGTGAGGAACACACTGGTCCACCTCCATGAACTCTGCCTGTAGCAAGAGTTCTCACAGCAGATAACCCAGCAGAGACATCACCACCATCAACATTTACCTCAGTGAGGAACACACTGGTCCACCTCCATGAACTCTGCCTGTAGCAGGAGTTCTCACAGCAGATAACCCAGCAGAGACATCACCACCATCAACATTTACCTCAGTGAGGAACACACTGGTCCACCTCCATGAACTCTGCCTGTAGCAGGAGTTCTCACAGCAGATAACCCAGCAGAGACATCACCACCATCAACATTTACCTCAGTGAGGAACACACTGGTCCACCTCCATGAACTCTGCCTGTAGCAGGAGTTCTCACAGCAGATAACCCAGCAGAGACATCACCACCATCAACATTTACCTCAGTGAGGAACACACTGGTCCACCTCCATGAACTCTGCCTGTAGCAGGAGTTCTCACAGCAGATAACCCAGCAGAGACATCACCACCATCAACATTTACCTCAGTGAGGAACACACTGGTCCACCTCCATGAACTCTGCCTGTAGCAGGAGTTCTCACAGCAGATAACCCAGCAGAGACATCACCACCATCAACATTTACCTCAGTGAGGAACACACTGGTCCACCTCCATGAACTCTGCCTGTAGCAGGAGTTCTCACAGCAGATAACCCAGCAGAGACATCACCGCCATCAACATTGTCCTCAGTGAGGAACACACTGGTCCACCTCCATGAACTCTGCCTGTAGCAGGAGTTCTCACAGCAGATAACCCAGCAGAGACATCACCGCCATCAACAGTTACCTCAGTGAGGAACACACTGGTCCACCTCCATGAACTCTGCCTGTAGCAGGAGTTCTCACAGCAGATAACCCAGCAGAGACATCACCACCATCAACATTTACCTCAGTGAGGAACACACTGGTCCACCTCCATGAACTCTGCCTGTAGCAGGAGTTCTCACAGCAGATAACCCAGCAGAGACATCACCGCCATCAACATTGTCCTCAGTGAGGAACACACTGGTCCACCTCCATGAACTCTGCCTGTAGCAGGAGTTCTCACAGCAGATAACCCAGCAGAGACATCACCGCCATCAACAGTTACCTCAGTGAGGAACACACTGGTCCACCTCCATGAACTCTGCCTGTAGCAGGAGTTCTCACAGCAGATAACCCAGCAGAGACATCACCACCATCAACATTTACCTCAGTGAGGAACACACTGGTCCACCTCCATGAACTCTGCCTGTAGCAGGAGTTCTCACAGCAGATAACCCAGCAGAGACATCACCACCATCAACATTTACCTCAGTGAGGAACACACTGGTCCACCTCCATGAACTCTGCCTGTAGCAGGAGTTCTCACAGCAGATAACCCAGCAGAGACATCACCACCATCAACATTTACCTCAGTGAGGAACACACTGGTCCACCTCCATGAACTCTGCCTGTAGCAGGAGTTCTCACAGCAGATAACCCAGCAGAGACATCACCACCATCAACATTTACCTCAGTGAGGAACACACTGGTCCACCTCCATGAACTCTGCCTGTAGCAGGAGTTCTCACAGCAGATAACCCAACAGAGACATCACCACCATCAACATTTACCTCAGTGAGGAACACACTGGTCCACCTCCATGAACTCTGCCTGTAGCAGGAGTTCTCACAGCAGATAACCCAGCAGAGACATCACCACCATCAACATTTACCTCAGTGAGGAACACACTGGTCCACCTCCATGAACTCTGCCTGTAGCAGGAGTTCTCACAGCAGATAACCCAGCAGAGACATCACCACCATCAACATTTACCTCAGTGAGGAACACACTGGTCCACCTCCATGAACTCTGCCTGTAGCAGGAGTTCTCACAGCAGATAACCCAGCAGAGACATCACCACCATCAACATTTACCTCAGTGAGGAACACACTGGTCCACCTCCATGAACTCTGCCTGTAGCAGGAGTTCTCACAGCAGATAACCCAGCAGAGACATCACCACCATCAACATTTACCTCAGTGAGGAACACACTGGTCCACCTCCATGAACTCTGCCTGTAGCAGGAGTTCTCACAGCAGATAACCCAGCAGAGACATCACCGCCATCAACATTGTCCTCAGTGAGGAACACACTGGTCCACCTCCATGAAGTCTGCCTGTAGCAGGAGTTCTCACAGCAGATAACCCAGCAGAGACATCACCGCCATCAACAGTTACCAGTACATGACTTTCAAAGAGGCTAAATTGACAGCTGAAGTGAGGACTAGGGAAGGCAAATGTACAGAGTTATATATAAGACAGGATGCAATGGCTGGGAATCATGTCATCACACACCAGACCTTGCTTAGACTGACAGAGCTGATGGTCAGAAATGTCTTCCTGCCAGTACTGCCCGGAGATTGTCTCATAAACCAGCTAGCACAGATGTCACTGCCACAGCAAAGTCTTATTACATTTCTGTAAACCTCAAATTACTTTTGTTTTTAAAAACAGACATACCTTGATGTGACAAATTATGTCAACTTGATGTGACACAATGATGTCAGCTTGATGTGACACAATGATGTCAACTTGATGTGACACAATAATGATGCCAACTTGACTGATGTGACAGTGATGATGTCAACTTGATGTGACATAGTGATGATGTCAGCTTGATGTGACAATGATGATGTCAATAAGAAAGTTTCACTGTACAGAAACCAAACCTCCAATCCCTTATATATTTATATATCTGTATGTTAACGCTAACTACACCAAGCACCCATTTCTTGTATAATTATATATCCATACGTTGATGCTAACTACACCACACACCCATTTCTTGTATGATTATATACCCATACGTTGATTTTAACTACACCAGATACCCATACCTTGTATGATTTCTGACATCAGTCAACATATGTATAAAATTGGGTGGAACTGCGGTAAAGCTGTGAAAATGTAAACAATATAAAATGACACAAAGTAGTGCAGCTTTACATAACAGACTCACAGATCGGAATTGTGAGGTAAGTATGAACATTTTTTTCAATTCTCATTTTCTCTTCATTGCTTTCATTTTTTCATCCTTTTGTTGTTCTCGTCCTGTTGTCACCTTTTGATGTAGTTACAGGAGATCTCCTTGACTATATGTTGTGTTTGTGAATGTGTTTGTTTGCTGATGAAGGCTAATCGCCGCAACATCCTGTATGTGTCGTAAATCTGTTATGTAAAGTTGCACTACTTTGTGTCATTTTATATTGTCAACATATGTACACAGGTCTAGCCAAGTCTATACCTGCCAGCCGTGCTGCCAGACAACAATACAACATATCACAGCAACCTTGTTCAATGTAACATGTCTATCAGTCAAACAACATGCCCTATAACATGTCTACCAGTCAAACAACATGCCCCTATAACATGTCTATCAGTCAAACAACATGCCCCTATAACATGTCTACCAGTCAAACAACATGCCCCTATAACATGTCTATCAGTCAAACAACATGCCCCTATAACATGTCTACCAGTCAAACAACATGCCCCTATAACATGTCTATCAGTCAAACAACATGCCCCTATAACATGTCTACCAGTCAAACAACATGCCCCTATAACATGTCTACCAGTCAAACAACATGCCCCTATAACATGTCTATCAGTCAAACAACATGCCCCTATAACATGTTCACGCCTGTAGCATCTATACCGTATGGAGCTGACTGGTTCCTGTCACTGACTAAACCTGTGGGTTACTGAAGTGAAATGCTAACCTTGTCTGCAGATTTCTTGAAGTATTCCAGGGCTGTGTGGTTGTTCTGTGTGACAACTGGGCTGCCCTCAGAATGCATCTGTCAAGTTAGAACTTCACATCACTAACTTCATCACAGATCACATTGACATAAACTCTCACTGCTCGTTTGGGGACCAACGAACAAACAAACTTTATTTTCAAAGGGTCACAAATTGGGCACACAGGCTTGTCTTACATTCGGCCCTTCCAATCACTCACCTTTCGTTCATCGTTGTGCATGTTACTTTCACATAAGGAAAAAAACATCAAATGAACGGTGTAAACATAAGCAATGCATATTACCATGTTATGAGACAGGCAGACACACGTGCACACGCACATTCATAAACACACACACAAACCTGTATACATACTTACATCATTTACCCAAACTCTCAGTTATGCACCCATTCGATAACATGCAAATACACACTCTCTCACATACACATATACTTTCTCACAATCACAAACTCACCCCCACCCACATTCATTCTCTCTCTCTCTCTCTCTCTCTCTCTCTCTCTCTCTCTCTCTCTCTCTCTCTCCCATATATCCTAATTCATACAATAAATTGAGATCCAACAGCACAAACGTGATAACATTGTGGACAATAAGATGAGATACAACAGCACAAATGTGATAACATAACATTGGGGACAATAAATTGAGATAAAACAGCAAAATGTCATAACGTAACATTGGGGACAATAAATTGAGATAAAACAGCAAAAATGTCATAACATAACATTGGGGACAATAACATGAGATACAACAGCACAAAAGTCATAACATAACATTGGGGACAATAAGCTGAGATACAACAGCACCCATATATGATAACACAACATTGGGGACAATAAGTTGAGATCCAACAGCACAAAGGTGATAACATAACATTGGGGACAATAAATTGAGATAAAACAGCAAAAATGTCATATCATATCATTGGGGACAATAAGTTGATATACAACAGCACAAACGTGATAACATAACATTGGGGACAATAAATTGAGATACAACAGCACCCATATATGACAACATAACATTGGGACAACAATCTGAGATACAACAGCACAAATGTGATAACATAACATTGGGGACAATAAGTTGATATACAACAGCACAAATGTGATAACATAACATTGGGGACAATAAGTTGAGATAAAACAGCATAAATGTGATAACATAACATTGGGGACTATAAGATGAGATACAACAGCACAAATGTGATAACATAACATTGGGGACAATAAGCTGAGATACAACAGCACAAAGGTGATAACATAACATTGGGGACAATAAATTGAGATAAAACAGCAAAAATGTCATAACATAACATTGGGACAATAAGATGAGAAACAACAGCACAAATGTGATAACATAACATTGGGGACAATAAGTTGAGATACTACAGCACCCATATATGACAACATAACACTGGGGACAAGAATCTGAAATACCATAGCACAAATGTGATAACATTGGGGACAAGTTGAGATACAACAGCACAAATTTGATAACATAACATTGGGGGCAATAAGTTGAGATAAAACAGCACATACATTTAACAGATCTCAATAAATATGTAAAGTCCATACCTTCCCCAAATAGCCAAGAGCATGGCCACTTCCTGCCTGAGCGGCCGTGGTGAAATAATGGTATGCTTGCTGAAAACCAAGGGAACATCACACTAGTTAGACATCATAGCTAATGTGTCAGTTTTACATTCAAAAATCATCGTCATCACATTTTTCTAATCTCCAAGGACAGGGTTTTAAATCATAAGATGTTCATGTGACAGAATGGAGTTTTTGCCTGTGCTATTCTGTTCTTTACCTCTGTGATACATCTTCCATCTGATGTTACCCATGTGCCTAGATACTTCAATTTCTGTACTTTCTCCAAGTAAGTGCCATTGACTGTAGCTGTGCACCTGGACAAGATCTGTGTCTGTGACACTACCATGACTTCTGTCTACAAATGAGTGCCACTGACTGTAGCTGTACACCTGGACAAGATCTGTGTCTGTGACACTACCAAGACTTCTGAATCCAAGTAAGTGCCATTGACTGTAGCTGTACACCTGGACAAGATCTGTGTCTGTGCCACCACCATGACTTCTGTATCCAAGTAAGTGCCATTGACTGTAGCTGTGCACCTGGACAAGATCTGTGTCTGTGACACTACAATGACTTCTGTACCCAAGTAAGTGCCATTGACTGTAGCTGTACACCTGGACAAGATCTGTGTCTGTGACACTACCATGACTTCTGTATCCAAGTAAGTGCCATTGACTGTAGCTGTACACCTGGACAAGATCTGTGTCTGTGACACTACCATGACTTCTGTATCCAAGTAAGTGCCATTGACTGTAGCTGTGCACCTGGACAAGATCTGTGTCTGTGACACTACCATGACTTCTGTCTACAAATGAGTGCCATTGACTGTAGCTGTGCACCTGGACAAGATCTGTGTCTGTGCCACCACCATGACTTCTGTATCCAAGTAAGTGCCATTGACTGTAGCTGTGCACCTGGACACGATCTGTGTCTGTGACACTACCAAGACTTCTGTCTACAAATGAGTGCCATTGACTGTAGCTGTACACCTGGACAAGATCTGTGTCTGTGCCACCACCATGACTTCTGTATCCAAGTAAGTGCCATTGACTGTAGCTGTGCACCTGGACAAGATCTGTGTCTGTGACACTACCAAGACTTCTGTCTACAAATGAGTGCCATTGACTGTAGCTGTACACCTGGACAAGATCTGTGTCTGTGCCACCACCATGACTTCTGTATCCAAGTAAGTGCCATTGACTGTAGCTGTGCACCTGGACAAGATCTGTGTCTGTGACACTACCAAGACTTCTGTCTACAAATGAGTGCCATTGACTGTAGCTGTACACCTGGACAAGATCTGTGTCTGTGCCACCACCATGACTTCTGTATCCAAGTAAGTGCCATTGACTGTAGCTGTGCACCTGGACACGATCTGTGTCTGTGCCACCACCATGACTTCTGTATCCAAGTAAGTGCCATTGACTGTAGCTGTGCACCTGGACACGATCTGTGTCTGTGCCACCACCATGACTTCTGTATCCAAGTAAGTGCCATTGACTGTAGCTGTGCACCTGGACAAGATCTGTGTCTGTGCCACCACCATGACTTCTGTATCCAAGTAAGTGCCATTGACTGTAGCTGTGCACCTGGACAAGATCTGTGTCTGTGCCACCACCATGACTTCTGTATCCAAGTAAGTGCCATTGACTGTAGCTGTGCACCTGGACAAGATCTGTGTCTGTGACACTACCATGACTTCTGTCTACAAATGAGTGCCATTGACTGTAGCTGTGCACCTGGACAAGATCTGTGTCTGTGCCACCACCATGACTTCTGTATCCAAGTGCCATTGACTGTAGCTGTGCACCTGGACAAGATCTGTGTCTGTGACACTACCAAGACTTCTGTATCCAAGTAAGTGCCATTGACTGTAGCTGTGCACCTGGACAAGATCTGTGTCTGTGACACTACCAAGACTTCTGTATCCAAGTAAGTGCCATTGACTGTAGCTGTGCACCTGGACAAGATCTGTGTCTGTGACACCACCATGATGCCTGTCTCCAAGTTGTAGTGAAGTCCCATGTTTTTCACTGTCTACAACCACTGTATATCATTTTCTGTAGTTTCTGCTGACTTGCTGCTATCACGACAGTGTCATGAGCAAAAAGTTTGTTAATTATATTATGTCCACCAGGTGCAATGCCTTATATATTTTCTATAGATCTGACTTCACGCTCACTATATAATGACAAGTTAAGTGACAGTGCACATCCTTATCTGACCCTCATCCTTTATACACTGACATCTTCCTGAATAGTTGCTGGTTCTTATAGCTGCTGTGTACTGCCAATATATGTTCTTTGCTATTCCCCAAATCTTTGCTGTCAATGTTGAATTGTTCTAGTACTTTGATTATTTCCTCATGTTTCACATTGTCAAACGCTTTTGTGTAGTCTAGTACAGATCTGTGATTTGTTCTATAGCTCCTTCTAACAATGTCCTGAGATTACATTGACTTGTTTGTGACCTTGCCCATCCATTGTTCATTACTAATTTCTTAAAGTAGGGAAGAAGTGATGTGTAAACAGCTTCTACTGTACCTGTGTCAAGGATGTTTCTGAAGTGATTCCTCTGGAAAGTCAGCTTCTACTGTATCTGGATGTTTCTGAAACAATTTCTCTGGAAAGTCAGCTCCTACTGTGTCTGTGTCAAGGATGTTTCTGAAGTGATTCCTCTGGAAAGTCAGCTTCTAATGTGGTTGTGTCATGGATGTTTCTGAAGTGATTCCTCTGGAAAGTCAGCTTCTAATGTGGTTGTGTCATGGATGTTTCTGAAGTGATTCCTCTGGAAAGTCAGCTTCTAATGTGGTTGTGTCATGGATGTTTCTGAAGTGATTCCTCTGGAAAGTCAGCTTCTACTGTATCTGTGTTGTGGATGTTTCTGAAGTGATTCCTCTGGAAAGTCAGCTTCTACTGTATCTGTGTTGTGGATGTTTCTGAAGTGATTCCTCTGGAAAGTCAGCTTCTACTGTATCTGTGTTGTGGATGTTTCTGAAGTGATTCCTCTGGAAAGTCAGCTTCTAATGTGGGTGTATCATGGATGTTTCTGAAGTGATTCCTCTGGAAAGTCAGCTTCTACTGTATCTGTGTTGTGGATGTTTCTGAAGTGATACCTCTGGAAAGTCAGCTTCTACTGTAACTGGATGTTTGTGAAGTGATTACCCTGGAAAGACAGCTTTAATGTGCTGTTCTGTGATGAGACGTAAGATGGCTACATGCTTGCTGTGGTACAGAGCTTCCTCATGTGTGGCTACCCCACTGTGAGGTCTACTGGAAACAGTGCATGGAACATCACTCAGATGCTCCGACTTGTCCATGGTAGACACAGTCCTCTGTCGGTCCTAGAGTGTGGTTGGAGGTTGGACATGAAACCAGTGTGAGCCCGGACAATTCTGTTATGAGGGAAAAGAATATTAACTGTCAGTCACATGGAGGCTGCTGTACTTTTGACCATTCCATAGCACACCTCTGTGCTGGACTTTTGACCACTGTATGGCATGTCTCCATATAGCTTCTTCAATTCTCAACTGTTCCATGTATGGCACATGGCTGTTTAAGAGTCCTTGATTCTAAACTACTCCAAAGATGCCATGCCAGTAGAGATGTGACTATGCCAGGTAAAGCAGCCAGCAGAAATGATCTCCCAAAGTTCAAGGCCAATGCTACAGTTCTCCAATGACGCTTTCTCCAAGCAGTATGGCTGTGTGGGTCCAGCATGAGATGGCTGTGTGGGTCCACCATGAGCTGGCTGTGTGGGTCCACCATGAGCCAGCCAGCCTGGGTCAAGCATGCCACAGAATATTCTCTGTGGCAGCCCCTCACTTAACACGCCAACATGACCAAGCTACCTGAGCAGAGACTGACACTACCTGTTGATGTCACTTATCAGGCAGGCCATCACTAGAGGTGAGCTGGACAAACAGAACGTCACTGACCTGACACTACCGGTTGATGTCACTTATCAGGCAGGCCATCACTAGAGCTGAGCTGGACAAACAGAATGTCACTGACCTGACACTACCTGCTGATGTCACTTATCAGGCAGGCCATCACTAGAGCTGAGCTGGACAAACAGAATGTCACTGACCTGACACTACCTGCTGATGTCACTTATCAGGCAGGCCATCACTAGAGCTGAGCTGGACAAACAGAACGTCACTGACACATGACTGACAGCTTCAGCTGGGACATGCCGGCAGCACTGACTGTGAATCTTGCAGCCAATGACCACAATGGTCAGCTACTTGCCAGTCTGACCACTGACTTCCAACATATTGAAATGTTGCAGCTTCATGATTGCCTCTTTATAAGTTGCTGTTCTTGTGTTTGGATCTTGTTTGTCCTCTCATCTTCAAATATACATGCCTCATTGGGCAGGGATCCACTGTTCTTACATACAAGATTGTGTGATAACTTTCTAACTATAATGCTAGCTGTTTCACAACAGCAAAATCTCACACGTGTGCACATGCATGTACACGTGCACAACACATGTTGGTATGGACAGATTGGTTCGGAGTAATCTCCAACCACAAGATTAACTGAAGAAACGTACAAATAATAATAACATTGCAGAAACATAAATTACAAACAATAGCAGCAATACAGTATAATGAAGCCACTGACAAACAATCTCTCTCTCTCTCTCTCTCTCACACACACACACAGAGGGAAAGAGAGAGAGAGAGAGAGAGAGAGAGAGAGAGAGAGAGAGAGAGAGAGAGAGAGAGAGAGAGAGAGAGAGAGAGATCTGAAACTGCAACACCGACAAACCTCATGATTGATCTGAACTCCTTTCCCACCTTGGTAGTAGAGTGTGCCTAGAACAACCTGGGGAGAACACACACAGAACATGTTCACCAGCTGTCTGACATTATCTCAGAGAACACACACATAACATGTTCACCAGCTGTCTGACATGATCTCACAGAACAAACACATAACATGTTCACCAGCTGTCTGACATTATCTCACAGAACAAACACATAACATGTTCACCAGCTGTCTGAAACTAGCTCGGACAACACATAGAACTTACTCAATGCATAATAACAAGATGGGGAAATGATGTGATGTGTGTAGAGCTGTGACTGACTACAACAAGGTGGGGAGATGATGTGATGTGTGTAGAGCTGTGACTGACTACAACAAGGTGGGGAGATGATGTGTGTAGAGCTGTGACTGACTACAACAAGGTGGGGAGATGATGTGATGTGTGTAGAGCTGTGACTGACTACAACAAGGTGGGGTGATTGTATGACATGTGTAGAGCTGTGACTGACTATAACAAGGTGGGGAGATGATGTGATGTGTGTAGAGCTGTGACTGACTACAACAAGGTGGGGAGATGATGTGTGTAGAGCTGTGACTGACTACAACAAGGTGGGGAGATTGTATGACATGTGTAGAGCTGTGACTGACTACAACAAGGTGGGGAGATGGTATGACATGTGTAGAGCTGTGACTGACTACAACAAGGTGGGGAGATTGTATGACATGTGTAGAGCTGTGACTGACTACAACAAGGTGGGGAGATGATGTGTGTAGAGCTGTGACTGACTACAACAAGGTGGGGAGATGATGTGTGTAGAGCTGTGACTGACTACAACAAGGTGGGGAGATGATGTGTGTAGAGCTGTGACTGACTACAACAAGGTGGGGAGATTGTATGACATGTGTAGAGCTGTGACTGACTACAACAAGGTGGGGAGATGATGTGTGTAGAGCTGTGACTGACTACAACAAGGTGGGGAGATTGTATGACATGTGTAGAGCTGTGACTGACTACAACAAGGTGGGGAGATGATGTGTGTAGAGCTGTGACTGACTACAACAAGGTGGGGAGATTGTATGACATGTGTAGAGCTGTGACTGACTACAACAAGGTGGGGAGATGATGTGATGTGTGTAGAGCTGTGACTGACTACAACAAGGTGGGGAGATGATGTGTGTAGAGCTGTGACTGACTACAACAAGGTGGGGAGATTGTATGACATGTGTAGAGCTGTGACTGACTACAACAAGGTGGGGAGATGATGTGTGTAGAGCTGTGACTGACTACAACAAGGTGGGGAGATGATGTGTGTAGAGCTGTGACTGACTACAACAAGGTGGGGAGATTGTATGACATGTGTAGAGCTGTGACTGACTACAACAAGGTGGGGAGATGATGTGATGTGTGTAGAGCTGTGACTGACTACAACAAGGTGGGGAGATTGTATGACATGTGTAGAGCTGTGACTGACTACAACAAGGTGGGGAGATTGTATGACATGTGTAGAGCTGTGACTGACTACAACAAGGTGGGGAGATTGTATGACATGTGTAGAGCTGTGACTGACTACAACAAGGTGGGGAGATTGTATGACATGTGTAGAGCTGTGACTGACTACAACAAGGTGGGGAGATTGTATGACATGTGTAGAGCTGTGACTGATTACAGCAAGGTGAGGAGATGATGTGATGTGTGTAGAGCTGTGACTGATTACAGCAAGGTGGGGAGATGATGTGATGTGTGTAGAGCTGTGACTGATTACAGCAAGGTGGGGAGATTATGTGTGTAGAGCTGTGACTGACTACAACAAGGTGGGGAGATGTTGTGACGTGTGTAGAGCTGTGACTGACTACAACAAGGTGGGGAGGTGTGACGTGTGTAGAGCTGTGACTGACTACAACAAGGTGGGGAGATGATGTGATGTGTGTAGAGCTGTGACTGACTACAACAAGGTGGGGAGATGATGTGATGTGTGTAGAGCTGTGACTGACTACAACAAGGTGGGGAGATGATGTGATGTGTGTAGAGCTGTGACTGACTACAACAAGGTGGGGAGATGATGTGATGTGTGTAGAGCTGTGACTGACTACAACAAGGTGGGGAGATGATGTGTGTAGAGCTGTGACTGACTACAACAAGGTGGGGTGATTGTATGACATGTGTAGAGCTGTGACTGACTATAACAAGGTGGGGAGATGATGTGTGTAGAGCTGTGACTGACTACAACAAGGTGGGGAGATGATGTGTATAGAGCTGTGACTGACTACAACAAGGTGGGGAGATGATGTGTGTAGAGCTGTGACTGACTACAACAAGGTGGGGAGATGATGTGATGTGTGTAGAGCTGTGACTGAATACAACAAGGTGGGGAGATGATGTGTGTAGAGCTGTGACTGACTACAACAAGGTGGGGAGATTGTATGACATGTATAGAGCTGTGACTGACTACAACAAGGTGGGGAGATGATGTGTGTAGAGCTGTGACTGACTACAACAAGGTGGGGAGATGATGTGATGTGTGTAGAGCTGTGACTGACTACAACAAGGTGGGGAGATGATGTGATGTGTGTAGAGCTGTGACTGATTACAACAAGGTGGGGAGATGATGTGACGTGTAGAGCTGTGACTGATTACAGCAAGGTGGGGAGATGTTGTGACGTGTGTAGAGCTGTGACTGACTACAACAAGGTGGGGATATGATGCGACGTGTGTAGAGCTGTGACTGCCTACAACAAGGTGGGGATATGATGCGACGTGTGTAGAGCTGTGACTGACCACAACAAGGTGGGGAGATGATGTGTGTAGAGCTGTGACTGACTCAAACATGCTAGAGAGATGCTGTGATGTGTGACGAGCTGTGACAGTCCTACCTGAGCCTGCTGGTCGCCCTTGTCAGCCAGGAAGTGGTAGTACTGCAGCAGGTCATCGTCCAGCAGTGGTCCATTGTTGCTTCCCTGACTCTCCACCTCCTCCTGCAAACGGATCCTCTGAACCACCTGCCCTCCAGCCAGCGTTACCGACTCTGCCACTGATGACATGTCAGTATAAGATATATAATACACACAGACAACATGATAGAAATCATAGAACAGAAATTCAAAGAAGTCATAAGAGGTCAGTTTATCCAAGTTATGTAAGATATATCTTATATATAAAAGGCGATCTTCGTCCGTATTTATGTATCTATGTATCTATGTATGTTCTTTATACGTTCGCGAATGGCCCATCCGATTGAGATGAAATTTTCTACACGCCTTCCTTTCATTCCAGAGCTGCCAACTGTGATATTTTGTTAGTGTGAAATCGCCTGCTTACTCAGTATTATTTCATATTTCATCATAATTTCATATATCTCAGGGGACCTAACTCTGTAAAAGTTATTTCAAGGGGCATAACTTTTCTGTATAACTTATAGTCATATTGTGGCATCGTTTTCAAAGATTTATAAACTCTTTGTCCATAGTTATGTACCGGCATATGAGTTATAATAAATAATGATACAATCTGTAAGGCATTTTCAAAGTTTTCATAAAAATGATGCACAATGCATAACATTGTAACTCATCTTTTTTTGCTTAAGAAGTTACTGTAGTCATGCAGGTGATTAGAAAGAGTTTTCATTAAAAATAATGGATGGTGTGTGGAAGAACGTTCTTTTAAGTTACTTTTTTTGTTGTATGAATTTAATGAAGCCGGACAGGGTCAGGCAGACAGATAGACAGACAGATAGACAGTCGGGAACAGGAACTTATATGACTACTTATATAAATTAAATGAGATGCTTCACACCAGGAGCTGGGCGATGCCGGGCCGGGTCAGACAGACAGACAGACAGACAGACAGATAGTCGGTAACGGGAACGGGAACTTATATGACTACTTATATGAATTAAATGAGATGCTTCCCACCAGGGACTGGGCGAAGCCGGGCAGGGTCAGCTAGTTAATTATAAAAATGTGGTAATGAAAGCAGAAAATGGACTGAACTACCATAAATGTAGCTTAATAACTACTGTCTTAAGAAAATTCATAAACAGCTACTGTATATGTCAGTTTATACTACACTGTTGTACGAGAGAAAGTCAGTATGTTAAAAACTGAAATGGGGAAGCATAAAATGGTAGCTGCTGGTTTCTAAAGGTGTCATTCAGTGGCTGTATCATCCAGTTTTTGGATTAGCTTAGATAGCAGACTTTTAGATTTTGCACATGCACTGAGGAGATCAAAATAATGACTGTGCTACAGATATTCTAATTGTTTTTCAACATGAATGCTAAAAAATTATTGGAAGCAAACTACAGGAAAACAGTAGGGAATTATAGGCTAGGGAAGAGAAATGAAAGAGAAAGATTTATTCACTTCTGTGAATAAAACAGATTATCCTCTGTAACACATTTTGAAAACAAAATGCAAGAAGACTACTGGGAAAACCACTGGAGTTATAAGCACAAATGGGACGCAGAGGTGTTTCCAAGGCACAAGGGCTGGGATCTATACTGGCCAAGACCTGCTGACACATCCACGCCGTGCGTCCTGGGCAACAGGTCCCTTTGGGACCTTCTCCGAAGCCGGAGAGTATCTGCCTGCACGGCGAGGAACCACCAGTCTGCACACCAATAAGCCAGACATGGGACAACGGATACTCACGCAAACCTCAGGTCCTGTATGACATCACATTGATGTTGGACAACAGGATGTCTTCATCTGACATACAGGACTTCACGCTGGAGTTCACAGCCAGCGAACACAAGCAAGCATAAGCACAAATCAGATTGATTTTAGGGAGTCTTTGTGGCGAAGTGGTCAAGCCATTTGACTCGGGCTCCTAAGGTTGTGGGTTCAATTCCGGGCCGTGTCCTTCGGTTCACGAGTTAAATGTTTCAGAGACTCCCGTGGGTCGTCGCTAGAGCTACGGAGTTTGTGCTTTGTGCTACGCTTTCCGCGCTGGGGAAAAAGACCAAGCCATATAGAATAAAACCCGGTGCAATGAAGTCAATCCTGTCTACTTTTAAGCGACTTTTTTTTATCAGATTGATTTTATAATGACCAGAGAGAAATGTAGAAAATGTGGTACATGGGCAGAAAACTGATCCAAGAGCCAACATAAACTCCACAACCCAAAAGTTATTCATACAAAACTGAAAGGTTCAGAGAAACAAAGAATACAGATTTACGGTACTGATATATCCACACATGAACAACCTGTGATAATTGTAGAAGTGAAAAATAAATCAGAAAATCTCATGATGGAGTGCAAAGAAGAAAACTTAGAGGAAACAACAAAGAACAAATCTTGGATGAAAGAACACATTCAAAGCAAAGTGAAAAAGATTAAAAATACTCCTGAATATACATAATTAAATAAGGAAATCGAAACTATTTGCAAACTGAAAAAAAAAAAAAAAAAAAAAAAAAAAAAAAAACAATAGATGGACTAAAAGCAGATGTATAGATTTAGAAGAAATGAAAAAAAAGGAATCCATCATACAAGACAAATGACGGAAGGTAATTAACAATAACTACAAGACAAATAGGCCTATTTAGGAGGCTGTATCAGAAGTAAGGAAGAAAAGATGATGCTGATATAGATAATATATCAAAAGGGTGAACAAAACATGCAATCATTTGAGGATGCAAGTTTTTTTAAAAACTGACAACGATCAATAATGAAGGCTGTACACAGTATTGTCACGTAGGGAACAATAAACATGATGAAGAAGAGAAAAGCCCAGGCAGTGAGAAGACATCAGTAGAAACAATGGCAGCCCATGAGGATTCTAGAGTAGAAAGGATCATGGATTTATGCAATGCTATATACAATACAGGCTTCATGCCACGAGGCGTGAACACATCAACACTCATAAACACAAAACAACAGGAGAACACATCAACACTCATAAACACAAAACATCAGGAGTGACCAAGTGCTGAGATTTGAAAATAATCAATTTAATTAGCCTCACTGAAAAAACAACTGAAGGTCATGCATAGGGGAATACAAACTGTGATGGATATAAGTATCACAACAACAGTTTGATTTTCAAAAGAAATTTGTAACAAGAGAAAGAATATTATGATTGAGAATACTGGGAGAAAAGAGAATTATATCAGTTCTTCATCATCATCATCATCATCATCATCATCATCATCATCATCATCATCAAGTGCGATGCCAGCTGGTGTAGGTGTTCATGTCTTTCCACATATCTTGGTCTCTGGTGTTTTCGATCAACTCTGCTGATGATATTCCTCCATACCACCATCTCAATCCATCCAGCATCACTTCTCTTCTCTAGATACTTCATAGACTATGAACAGACATTCAATAGAGTAATCCTTGACAAATTCAATAAATTTCTGAATTAAATAGGTATTGAAGGCAAGGACAGAAGATTAATAACAGATGTATACTGGGAACAACCAGAAACAGTGAATCAAGAAAGTCTATACGACCTCTCACAGATCTAAAGAGAGATGGGAGACAAAGATGTGCATTATCTCCATGCCTGTACAGTATTTATACAGAGAATACACTCACAGGTGTAGTGAGAAGACCAGGACTCAACAATGGAGGGAAATAAATAAGATCAGAAATGCAGACAGCACAGTGTAATTGGCTGAAGCTCTCCAAGACTTGGTCAGTTCAGAACAAAAACTAAGAATGTATGTGGTTTAGAATAGATACACAGAAAACAACAACTATGGATATCAACAAGGTCAGCACAGGGCACATACTGAACATTGCAATGACAGGAAATACACTTGAACAAGTCAACAGTTGTCTGTATCTAGGACAATCAAGAACAGATGATGGCAGGCGTCAGGCAGAAACAAGACAGAGAACAGGAATGGCTACAGCAATGTTCATCAACAGGATCAGATTCTCACATGTAAACAGCTGAGTTGTGAGTTACTTCTAACAGTGACCAAGTGCTACGTCTATTACTGCCTGGTGTAGAAACACGGACAATGAATAAACAATGTGGGGACACAACTTCAACTTTAGAAATGTGGTAATACAGACTAACAGGAGAAGATAACAAACAGAAGAACTACACAAACTGGCAACTGAGAAAACACTGCTGAAGGTGATCAAGACCAGACAATGAAGCCACCTTGGCCAAATACAGCGAGACAGTTCTGTGAACGCATGTGCCAGAGGTTACATATGGGTGGACAACATCGCCAGGTCAACTGGCAGAAGCTCATGAAGACGCAGGTCAGAGGGTGTTGCAGATACATTACAATGTGCACTTATGTAATGATTCCATATATAAGTTTATGCTTAACTGTGTGCACATGTAAATGCATACTACACTACTGCACATGAAAGTTGATACTGAACTACTGCATGTGTACAAGCACAGGCAAACCATCACAACCACAGCTATAACACCACAACCACAGCTATAACACCACAACCACAGCTATAACACCACAACCACAGCTATAACATCACAACCACAGCTATAACACCACAATCACAGGCAAACCATCACAACCACAGCTACAACACCACAACCACAGCTATAACACCACAACCACAGCTATAACATCACAACCACAGCTATAACATCACAATCACAGCTATAACACCACAACCACAGGTAAACCATCACAACCACAGCTACAACACCACAACCACAGGCAAACCATCACAACCACAGCTACAACACCACAACCACAGCTATAACACCACAACCACAGCTACAATACCACAACCACAGCTATAACACCACAACCACAGCTACAACACCACAACCACAGCTACAACACCACAACCACAGCTATAACACCACAACCACAGCTATAACACCACAACCACAGCTATAACACCACAACCACAGGCAAACCATCACAACCACAGCTACAACACCACAACCACAGCTATAACACCACAACCACAGCTATAACATCACAATCACAGCTATAACACCACAACCACAGGCAAACCATCACAACCACAGCTACAACACCACAACCACAGGCAAACCATCACAACCACAGCTACAACACCACAACCACAGGCAAACCATCACAACCACAGCTACCACACCACAACCAAACCATCACAACCACAGGCAAACCATCACAACCACAGCTACAACACCACAACCACAGGCAAACCATCACAACCACAGCTATAACACCACAATCACAGCTATAACATCACAATCACAGCTATAACACCACAACCACAGGCAAACCATCACAACCACAGCTACAACACCACAACCACAGGCAAACCATCACAACCACAGCTACAACACCACAACCACAGGCAAACCATCACAACCACAGCTACCACACCACAACCACAGGCAAACCATCACAATCACAGCTATAACACCACAATCCAGTTTGATCTTACACCTGGACTTGTGAACTGACCTTTTGCTGCCACCTTCCTGTAGTAGGTCAAGGCCGTCTCACATTTGGACTCCACACCAATGCCAGCGTAGTAGCGGTATCCCTGTGTATTGAGGACAGACACATCCACATTGACATGTGTTCTATATACAACATCATTACTAATCAACTACAAACATCCATTAATTGGTGCCTGCACACAACAGGACTACAGTGGTATGACAGAATCACCAGTGTGGAGCTCACGGACAGAAATAGACATTTCTGTAAACCAAGGGGTGAAAACCAGATGCTGGTGCTGCACAGGACATTCACTGAGAAAACCTGATAACAATAACACTACACAGACCCTGTCTGGAGCCCACAGGGCAGAAGAGAGAGAGAGCTCAAGAACATGGAGAGGAGAAGCAGAGACAGAACTGAATGATACAGGGAAGATAAGGATAGGACAGTCTGGAGTGATCTGTTTGAGGTAATATGCCCTAATGGGGGACAGAGAGTGAAAGAAGAGGAAGATATATGTGCGATGGCAGCAGTCACACATGACAGCACAGAGCTGAGTCAGGAGGGTCACCTTCACATCAGTGGGTTGTACCCCGTCTGGCTTGGCCTCTCTCTGCTGAACAGCAAGTCGCTGGCTGAGAGCATGGCACACAGCACACCTGTAGCTCCAGTCAACTGGCACTCACCCGGGAATTGATAAAAGCAGTGGAAACATGGTTCTTTCACAGACACATAAGTAATGAGGTGGTTTTGTATCTGATCATTGGTTCAGCGGCAAAGAATGTGTGGTTTACAGCCGATCGTGTTTTAGTTTCATTACATCTCTTTGAATGATGAGCTGAAGAAACACTTAAAGTTTGGAAACCTTTGATTCTGTTAGGATAGGTTTGGGTGGCTGGTAGTGAAGCCTGATGAAACCGGTTGGATATCCATTAGATTTCAAAGTCTGGTAAAGGGTGTCTATTTCTTTCTGTAGTGTGTTGTCAGAGCAAATCTTCCTAGCTTGACTAAATAGGGTCCTTACCAACCCACGCTTATAGTGGATGGGTGCGAAGCTATTGAAATTCAGGTATTTGCCCGTCCATGTTCCTTTTGGATAGACTGCTCTGTGGATGGTGCCATCCTGTCAGCATCAGATTAGGATGTCCAAGAACAGTCAAGTGTAATTATGTTCATGGTCAATAGTCAATTAAATGTTCTTGTGAGTTTGGTTCATGTTGGAGTGGAATAATTCTGCTTGCTGTCAGGTTTCATTAAGCGTCACTGCCAGCCACCCAAACAATCCCCACAGAATCAAAGAATCCCAAACTTAAAGTGTTTCTTCAGCTTACCTTCTGAAGAGTCGATGTGATGAAATGAATACACAATTGACTAAAAACAACTATAAACTGAACATTATTTGTTGCAGAACCAATTATCAGATACAAAACCACTTTGATACCTACTCTGTCTGTGAAAGAAATATTGTCTCTGCATACTGAATCAAACTGCATTTATCAATTCCAGTGTGAGTATCAAACAACTTACATAGGTAGAGCGGAAAGACCATTAGCAAATCGAGTAGCCGAACACATACCAGTGTGGGTGAAAAAGAGAGTTAATCTGTTTTCAGGAACCCACGTGCAGTCAACAGGATATAAAACATCGAATTCGGCCATCACAGACCTTATGCTGATTAGCAATCACACAGTCAATAAACAATCCGCATTTCATATTCTACAAACAATAATTGATTGCTCAAATATATGGAAGCACTATATATTAGTTGATTCCAGCCATGACTATGCAACCACAAGGACTTCCTGCAGTATGCAACTGATGAGATGCAGCGAAATATGCCAGACATGAAAACATGCTCTATTTTGTATTTGATGTGCTTGTTTCAATTCACTAAGAAATACATTGTTTTGAAGCTCCAAGTTACTTAACCTTAAAGAAACTAACAGCTCTAAATTACTTAACCTTAAACAACAGGTCCAAATGACCCAAACTTACAGAAACCAACAGCTCCAAATTACTTAACCTTACAAAAGCTCACAGCTCCAAATTACTTAACCTTACAAAAACGCTTAAAAAATAGCTTAAAAGTCAACAGGGTCAACTTCATTCCGCTGGGTTTTTATCCCATATGGCTCAGTCTTTTTCTGCAGCGCAGAAAGCACCACACAAAGTATGAACTTCAGCGATGACCCTCAAAGGGTTGTTGTACAAAAACTCTCAGCTCCAAATTACTTAACCTTACGAAAAACTCACAGCTCCAAATTATTTAATCTTACAGAAACTAACAGTTCCAAATTACCTAACCTTGCAAAAACTCACAGCTCCAAATTATTTAACCTTACAAGACTCATAGCTCCAAATTACTTAACCTTACAGAAACCAACAGTTCCAAATTATTTAACCTTCCAAAAACTCACAGCTCCAAATTACTTAACCTTACAAAGACTCACAGCTTCAAATTACTCAACCTTACAGAAACTAACAGCTCTGAATTACTTAACCTTATAGAAACTAACAGCTCCAAATTACTCTGGAGCATGTAAACCACAGCCAGATACTCACCAAGGCCATCTGAGCCATAGGGTCACCTCCCAAGGCACTAAATGTCAGATATATCAGGGCCTGAAATGTACACACAGTGATTACAACCTGCAACAATGCCTAGAACAATAGTCACCCATTTAGTCTTTCCTCCATACTGGAGTGTAGAGGTGCAGCATTAACATGTATAATCTCTTACCTTATACCCTGGAGTGTAGAGGTGCAGCACTAACATGTATAATCTCTTACCTTATACCCTGGAGTGTAGAGGTGCAGCACTAACATGTATAATCTCTTACCTTATACCCTGGAGTGTAGAGGTGCAGCACTAACATGTATAATCTCTTACCTTATACCCTGGAGTGTAGAGGTGCAGCACTAACATGTATAATCTCTTACCTTATACCCTGGAGTGTAGAGGTGCAGCACTAACATGTATAATCTCTTACCTTATACCCTGGAGTGTAGAGGTGCAGCACTAACATGTATAATCTCTTACCTTATACCCTGGAGTGTAGAGGTGCAGCACTAACATGTATAATCTCTTACCTTATACCCTGGAGTGTAGAGGTGCAGCACTAACATGTATAATCTCTTACCTTATACCCTGGAGTGTAGAGGTGCAGCACTAACATGTATAATCTCTTACCTTATACCCTGGAGTGTAGAGGTGCAGCACTAACATGTATAATCTCTTACCTTATACCCTGGAGTGTAGAGGTGTAGCACTAACATGTATAATCTCTTACCTTATACCCTGGAGTGTAGAGGTGCAGCACTAACATGTATAATCTCTTACCTTATACCCTGGAGTGTAGAGGTGCAGCACTAACATGTATAATCTCTTACCTTATACCCTGGAGTGTAGAGGTGCAGCACTAACATGTATAATCTCTTACCTTATACCCTGGAGTGTAGAGGTGCAGCACTAACATGCATAATCTCTTACCTTATACCCTGGAGTGTAGAGGTGCAGCACTAACATGTATAATCTCTTACCTTATACCCTGGAGTGTAGAGGTGCAGCACTAACATGTATAATCTCTTACCTTATACCCTGGAGTGTAGAGGTGCAGCACTAACATGTATAATCTCTTACCTTATACCCTGGAGTGTAGAGGTGCAGCACTAACATGTATAATCTCTTACCTTATACCCTGGAGTGTAGAGGTGCAGCACTAACATGTATAATCTCTTACCTTATACCCTGGAGTGTAGAGGTGCAGCACTAACATGTATAATCTCTTACCTTATACCCTGGAGTGTAGAGGTGCAGCACTAACATGTATAATCTCTTACCTTATACCCTGGAGTGTAGAGGTGCAGCACTAACATGTATAATCTCTTACCTTATACCCTGGAGTGTAGAGGTGCAGCACTAACATGTATAATCTCTTACCTTATACCCTGGAGTGTAGAGGTGCAGCACTAACATGTATAATCTCTTACCTTATACCCTGGAGTGTAGAGGTGCAGCACTAACATGTATAATCTCTTACCTTATACCCTGGAGTGTAGAGGTGCAGCACTATTGTTTCTTGTTTCTGTTTCACAATCCTGAATGTACAGCTACCTGACTATCATTTGTCTCTCCTCTTCTACCCTGGCATGTGGACATGTCACACTATCTATAATTTGTTGTTTGTCCTCTTCTACTCTGGATTGTAAATCTGTCACACTATCATCTATAGTCCATCTTCTACCCTAGAATGTAGAGGTCTGTAAGTAATAACCCTATTTCATGCCCAGAAGTATGATCAGTGAATAGTCCTAGCCCTGTATGTTCAGACCAAGCGGGTACTTGATGTGTGATGTGCAATGTGTGATGTGTGATGTGCAATGTGTGATGTGGCCAATACTAGGCCGGCTGCCTGGACTTCTCAGGACCTGTCCTGGTACCCATGTTGAGCTGGGTGACCTCGAAGCCCAGGTCAATTAACACATCCTGGCCTCAAAGGGGATTTTAACACATGACCACAGGACTGGCATTGTACAGACACCTCAATATCATTTATAGTCTCTCTCTACTACACTGAGTGTTCAGGTACCTACACTGAGTGTTGAGATACCCCATTTATAGTCTCTCTCTTCTACCCTGAATGTAGAGGTACCCCACTATCATTTATAGTCTCTCTTTTCTACCCTGAGCGTTGGGGTACCCCACTATCATTTATAGTATATCTCTTCTACCCTGACTGGTGAGGCACACCACTATCATTTATAGTCTCTCTCTTTAACCCTGAGTGTTGAGGTACCCCACTATCATTTATAGTCAATCTCTTCTACCCTGAGTGTTGAGGTACCCCACTATCATTTATAGTCAATCTCTTCTACCGTGAGTGTTGCGGTTGACGCACCCACCACTATTTACAGTCACTATCTTCAGCCTTAAGCATAGAAGTATCCCACTATCATTTCTATCCTGAATGTTGAGGCACTCCACTATCATTTATAGTATCTTCTACCCTGAATGTAGAGGTACCCCACTATAATTTATAGTCTCTCTTTTCTATCCTGAGTGTTGGGGTACCCCACTATCATTTATAGTATATCTCTTCTACCTTGAGTGTTGGGGTACCCCACTATCATTTATAGTCTCTCTCTTTAACCCCGAGTGTTGAGGTACCCCACTATCATTTATAGTCTCTCTCTTCAACATTGAGTATAGAA
>OY992894.1:2826731-2864231 GCA_963921405.1 Cepaea hortensis | reverse complement strand
GAATAGATGTTGCATCTGATGTTGTAAATGAATAGATGTTGCATCTAATGTTGTGAATGAATAGATGTTGCATCTAATGTTGTGAATGAATAGATGTTGCATCTGATGTTGTGAATGAATAGATGTTGCATCTGATGTTGTGAATGAATAGATGTTGCATCTAATGTTGTGAATGAATAGATGTTGCATCTGATGTTGTGAATGAATAGATGTTGCATCTAATGTTGTGAATGAATAGATGTTGCATCTGATGTTGTGAATGAATAGATGTTGCATCTGATGTTGTGAATGAATAGATGTTGCATCTGATGTTGTGAATGAATAAATGTTGCATCTGATGTTGTGAATGAATAGATGTTGCATCTGATGTTGTGACTGAATAGATGTTGCATCTGATGTTGTGACTGAACAGACATTGTATCTGATGTTGTGACTGAATAGATGTTGCATCTGGGAGTCTCTGTGGCAAAGTGGTCAAGCCGTTTGACTCAGACTCCGAAGGTTGTGGGTTCGATTCCGGGCCGCGCCCTTCGGTTTACGAGTTAAATGTTTTGGAGACTCCTGTGGGTTGTCGCTAAAAGCTACGGAGTTCGTGCTTTGTGCGACGCTTTCCGTGCTGCGGAAAGAGACCGAGCCATATGGGATAAAACTCGGTGCAATGAAGTCGCCCCTGTCGACTTTTAAGCGACTTCAAGATGTTGCATCTGATGTTGTGGATGAATAGATGTATCTAATGCTGTGACTCAATAGATTTTGTATCTGATGTTGTATCTGAAATGCAAGACCTCAACATAGTCTGACTGATTAGATGTCATGTCTGAAGACCAAAATAGTAATGTCTTGTGACATTGACACACTAGTCAATGTTCAACTGCAGATGATGTGACATGCGAATGCTGATGTTCAGTTGTGGATGTTGCCATCATGAATGAACCAATGTTGTGTGAGTTCTCTATACACTGATGGCCTGCTGGTATATGTTACTAGGTCTCTTACCCTACTGGACATGGCAACCATGTCCTGGATCAGAAATCTACCAAATGTCTCCTGGCAATGATGACGATGATGATGATGAATGTCAAGCAATCAGAAGGCACTCACCATCTGAGCTTTTGGTGAGCCCCTATCAGCGAGCTCATTGAAGAGTTCCGTGGCTCGAGTGACATTCTGTGGGAGATAGTCACCGAAGAGATAACCAAAGGCCAAGTATTCTTTAGCTTTTGAGTGGTTCAATTCCGCAGCTCGCAGGAAATTCATGTAGGCTCTGGTCACCAGAAAATACAGTTATCAAACAAGAATATGTATGTCTATTCACATCACACATATGCAGGTCGACTCACAAATATACACACATCTGCATGCATCAAACAAAAGCGTGTTGACTCACAAATATAGGTATGTCTACATTTATCATACACATGCATGTTGACTCACAAATATAGGTATGTCTACATTTATCATACACATGCATGTTGACTCACAAATATAGGTATGTCTACATTTATCATACACAAAAGCGTGTTGACTCACAAATATAGGTATGTCTACTTTCATCACACACAAGCATGTTGACTCACAAATATAGGCATGTCTACATGTATCACACAACAGCCCACATCTATAATTGTAATAGTTATGGTGCTCTCCCTGTGATGAGGCCTCAGGCAGGTGCAGTGCTGAGCACTGACCCTCTTGAACTTGATAGGATCCACACAATGCTACTGGAACTTCTTCTCAAACACCTTGTAGTGTTAGAGGGCATGAGAATAGAGTGTCTGGCTATCCATTCAATCAACAGACTAGAGAACTACTGACAAGAATGCAATGGAAAGCTGAAGGCATCAGCAGTCCAAGGAAGGACTCATTAGATACTAATGTTTCTGATCTGCTAGGATGACAGGAAAGAAGAAGGAATATTCAGTAATATGTAACAAGACAAGTACATGTCAGATAACTAAACATGTGGAGGGGGCAGACTTCCTGATGGCACAGCTGAGAACAGAAAGCCCAGACTTCCACATACAGAACCATTACTGGCCTAGTGATGGCCCAATTGTGCTCTACACTGTCCTGTATGAGTATAAACTGTTGGTCTGTGGAGATCAGAACACTCGTTCACAGAGTTGGGCATGTGACCACTTGGAGATGCCAAATTCATTCACAGAGTTGGAGATATGACCATGCAGAGATGCTAACATCATTCACGGAGTTGGAGATGTGACCACATAGAGATTCTAAAGTCTAAAGACAAGAACTTATAACAAGCATTCAGCAAATTGTGGAAACTCAGGACTTCTGTGTCTATTAAATATTAACAATGTCAGTTGTAACATATGCAAATGGATATATCCTACCTACATCACTGGACATTCAGAGTCCAGCTAGATGGCCACATAAGCTAAGAATGTGACTATGTCAAGGAATGCCTCGAGGTGGAGTCCTGTCACCTACATTAACTTAATCAATGTAATCAATGAGACATCAGTCAATGATCTTATCAATGAAATGTCCAATGATGTCAAGAAGGTAGTGTATGCAGATGATCTAGGTATATGGCGCACGGATGAATATGCAACATCAGAATACACAGAATTTTACTAGCTGTAGATACTTTAGCCAAGTGGTCAGAAAAATGTATTTTTAAATGACTAGAGACAAGTCAACTGCTACACTTTCTACTCTGACCATACAACAGAAAGCTGGCAAACTAATCATCAGTGGCACAGCTTTAAGAGAAGAGTCAACAGGCTTAGCTTGGAGTGACATTTGACAGCAGAATGACATTCACCAACAGGACATAATCTACATGCGTGACTCACTGTTTGTACTCCTTGTAGTAAGTGGCATTGATCAGCTTCTCCCCAGCCTGGAACAGTCTTTCACCTACACAATGAAGAAATCATGGCAGGCCCATGTTTAGATCTGATCTCATGTACACAGTCAAAGTACATCGTAGCACTAAGTGGTGACTGCCTGTTGCATAATCTTAGCACTAACTAGTGAATGTCTGTCACACAAGTTTAGCATTAATTAGTGACAGTCTGTCACACAATTTCTTCTTCTTCATTCATCCAGAACATCTTTTGGACGTAAGTGCGTTGTTCCTGTTTACAGCAAAGCTGCGATATTTGCACCTTTCGGCCAACACATCTGACTTCTGTGGGCATTTGTTAACCGGGTTAACCTTCCCAGGTGTTTCGTAGGATGGTAAACTCTCACTGATGTGGTGTCATCCCCATCCTAGCTGGACCATTCAGACCAGCCAGAGACATAACGGTCAGCCCTCAAGGGAAGGCAGGGGCAGACCATGGGCATTCCCTGCCATCCAAGGAGGCTTCCATAACTGCAGAGCCGACACAAATCGCTCTGGTACTGGGCACACCCAAGGAATCGTCATGTCCTGCACATGGCTGCTTAGCCTCATGTCTGTATCTTGGGCCTCTCGTCCACCACAGGCTGCTCCTCCAGAGGCCAGGAGGGATCAGTCTGCAGATAACATTCACACAGTGAGCTTACAATTCAGACTTTCCACGTAATGGTTTTGCTAGCAAAGCAATAATCCATTTTGTACCACTGGAACTCATTTTCCATCTTTGATGAAGCCCACACAGTGGGCTTTTGGTGCAGACATTTCATGTAATGGATATGCTAGCCAAGTAATATTCCATTCTCTGTGTGTCACTGGGACGCTTTTGTCACACAATCTTGGCACTAACTAGTGACTGTCACACAATCTTAGCACTAACTGGTGACTGTCTGTCACACAATCTTAGCACTAACTGGTGACTGCCTATCACACAATCTTAGCACTAACTAGTGACTGTCTGTCACACAATCTTAGCACTAATTGGCGACTGTCTGTCACACAATCTTAGCACTAATTGGTGACTGTCTGTCACACAATCTTAGCACTAATTGGCGACTGTCTGTCACACAATCTTAGCACTAATTGGTGACTGTCTGTCACACAATCTTAGCACTAACTAGTGACTGTCTGTCACACAATCTTAGCACTAATTGGTGACTGTCTGTCACACAATCTTAGCACTAATTGGTGACTGTCTGTCACACAATCTTAGCACTAACTAGTGACTGTGTCACACAATCTGAGCACTAACTAGTGACTGTCTGTCACACAATCTTAGCACTAACTAGTGACTGTCTGTCACACAATCTGAGCACTAATTGGTGACTGTCTGTCACACAATCTTAGCACTAACTAGTGACTGTCTGTCACACAATCTTAGCACTAACTAGTGACTGTCTGTCACACAATCTTAGCACTAACTAGTGACTGTCTGTCACACAATCTTAGCACTAATTGGTGACTGTCTGTCACACAATCTTAGCACTAACTAGTGACTGTCTGTCACACAATCTTAGCACTAACTAGTGACTGTCTGTCACACAATCTTAGCACTAACTAGTGACTGTCTGTCACACAATCTTAGCACTAACTGATGACTGTCACACAATTTTAGCACTAACTGGTGCTGTCTATCACACAACCTGTAATTCAGTTAGCTTGAAATAACTGTCAACATTAAATTTGTTGTCAGACATTGGTATCCCAGACAGGATGAGAATAAACACCAAAATACAGCCAGTCTGTGTAGAGCTATTTGAAACAATGTAAAACCAAGGAAACATGTGGGCCAAAGGCATATTCTGCTAGTAACACAAATGCAAATTAATTAATTATCAGTTTTCATTGACTAAACAAGGGAATCTCAGCAATCTATGTAAAAAAAAGATGTAAACAACAGCGTAATCAATGTCATAATGTGCGCTGACATTGGTGTGTCACCTGACGTGAAACAAACAAGTCACTAGCTTGCCGTAGACAACACTCTTGCCACACTG
The DNA here is from genome assembly GCA_963921405.1 of Cepaea hortensis. Lineage (NCBI taxonomy): Eukaryota > Metazoa > Mollusca > Gastropoda > Stylommatophora > Helicidae > Cepaea > Cepaea hortensis. The sequence goes on along the minus strand of OY992894.1, from coordinate 2,859,368 downwards.
CTGCAGCAACTACCATGCATTAGAATGTACCAGTCTGTGTGTACAGTTTGAGCTGACACAAATGCCTGCCACTATTGAAGCCATCCCACGAGGCTGCTTTACGGAGGTTCAAGTAAATTAACCCATAGAGAACAATCTGGCAAGAAACCTTGTTCACTACAAAACCTCTGTGACTGTCTCATTGATCATATCGGACAGTTGTGGTTTCCTGATTCACAATGAAATGAACTGCATGTAGGTTTCATTGTTGAGACTTACTAGTCCAAACTGATGCCACAGATATCATAGCATCTAGTCATTGGCAACTACAAGACATAGATGAGAGCACCTGACTGCAGAAACAAGTCTACTTTGATCACGGCCAACTAGACACCCTTTCTACGAGTGTTGATCAATACCTGCAAAGTTATCTCTCACTGCCTACCAACAGTGGTCAGGGTTCAATCACCAGTAGGGTGTGGATGTTGTTGTGACCTCTATGGCTTCACCCAGGCTTGTCACATCGCTACTAGATCATGTCAGAATTTTCTGGACACTGGCAAGGAAAGGCGCCTGAGAAGGGAAGTAGTCATTCCACCTCATTCTGCCATGAACTAGTACAGTATATGTTGAGAGTCAACAACTTGACAAGCCTCCAGGCGTATCTATCATGGAAACACCTTTAGTATGACACACCCACACATCCACGTGTGGGTAGGCAGGTATGTACTTTATGCGGATATGTGCGTGTGTGTGCAGATATACAACACTTACCTTCAATCTCCTCTTCTGTGGGAACGTGTTCAGTTTCTTCTGGCATAAATTCAAATGAACTTCGACCTCTGGCATTATCAGTTGAACTTTCATCCTGACCTCTCTCATTAGCATGATCAACAAGTGGATCATCAACATTAACCCTTGGTGGAGCTTGCTGCTGTTGAGGTGGGTCTCCAGACTGCTGCTGTTGAGGTGGGTCTCCAGACTGTTGCTGTGCAAGAGGATCTCCAGGCTGCTGCTGTTGAGGTGGGTCTCCAGACTGCTGCTGTTGAGGTGGGTCTCCAGACTGCTGCTGTTGAGGTGGGTCTCCAGACTGTTGCTGGGCAAGAGGATCTCCAGGCTGCTGAAACTGAGCCTGAGTCCGTGGTTGCTGAAGCTGGATCTGAAGCTGGATCTGCTGCTGTGGTTGGCTGTCCTCACTTACTGGTGCCTTACCCAAGGGCATGTGGTCTGTATGTGGTGCCTCTGTGCTGGAAGCCTCATCACTAGATGATTTGTCGTCAGAAGCCTCACCAGGATCTAACTCTTCAGAATGATGTGATTCTGGGGCCGGCTGGTCTAGTTCACTGTCTGTGTGTGATGCTGCTGCATCTTCACCTTGTGCCCTTGCCTGATCCTGGTCAGTCTGTCCCAGTGGTAGTCCTGAATGTGAGTGGTCATATCTGTTCTCCTGCTGCTTGTGCTGCTGTTGCTCCCCTTGCAGTTCTTCCTGCCTATTATTGTTGCTAACACGAAAGTCTTCCCTAAGATCAGCTGCTTCCTTGTGGACTTTATCTTCTGAATGAACCTGACTTTGTTGCTGCATCTGATGATGATGTTCTTGCTGCTGCTGCTGTTGCTCAGGCTGTTGCTGGTTTCCATCGCTGTTGAAACTTGATTGAGAGTCTTTCTTGATAACATTTTCTTTGGCTGGTTCATCAAAGGTTGCTGCTCCTGTAATTATAACAACCAAAGTGAGTGAATGCGTGTTTTCTCCAGTCAACAAACTATGTGTGTGTGTCATTCTCTCTCTCTCTTTCTCTCTCTCTCTCTCTCTCTCATCCTCTGACATTGATTTCTTCCTGTCTTGGTCAGTATGCCAGACTAGTCAGCTGTCAGCAGTTATATGTGAAACCTCTACTCCAGCTGACTGGTGTGCTGACCCCACTGTTCCCCCAGTTATATGTGAAACCTCTACTCCAGCTGACTGGTGTGCTGACCCCACTGTTCCCCCAGTTATATGTGAAACCTCTACTCCAGCTGACTGGCGTGCTGACCCCACTGTTCCCCCAGTTATATGTGAAACCTCTACTCCAGCTGACTGGCGTGCTGACCCACTGTTCCCCCAGTTATATGTGAAACCTCTACTCCAGCTGACTGGCGTGCTGACCCCACTGTTCCCCCAGTTATATGTGAAACCTCTACTCCAGCTGACTGGCGTGCTGACCCCACTGTTCCCCCAGTTATATGTGAAACCTCTACTCCAGCTGACTGGCGTGCTGACCCACTGTTCCCCCAGTTATATGTGAAACCTCTACTCCAGCTGACTGGCGTGCTGACCCACTGTTCCCCCAGTTATATGTGAAACCTCTACTCCAGCTGACTGGCGTGCTGACCCACTGTTCCCCCAGTTATATGTGAAACCTCTGCTCTAGCTAACTGGTGTGCTGACCCCACTGTTCCCCCAGTTATATGTGAAACTTCTACTCCAGCTAACTGGTGTGCTGCCCCACTGTTCCCCCAGTTATAGGACACCAAGATTGGACCGTGTGACCAATGTGTGAAACCTTCTAGGGCCTGGTTTTTTTTCGTGCTGATGTATGTCACACAAGATGCACGGAGCTGCAGTGGTAAAGTAGCTAGCACACTGACCTACCAACCCTGTGGTTGTGTGTTCACATCCCAAACAATGCAGATTTGTAAACAATGACCAAGGCTCCCAGGTCACCCAGCCTAAACTTGGTCACAGTAAATGTTGTGGGAAGTCAAGGCTCCCAGGTCATCCAGCCTAAACTTGGTCACAGTAAATGTTGTGGGAAGTCAAGGCTCCCAGGTCACCCAGCCTAAACTTGGTCACAGTAAATGTTGTGGGAAGTCAAGGCTCCCAGGTCATCCAGCCTAAACTTGGTCACAGTAAATGTTGTAGGAAGTCAAGGCTCCCAGGTCACCCAGCCTAAACTTGGTCACAGTAAATGTTGTGGGAAGTCAAGGGTCCCAGGTCACCCAGCCTAAACTTGGTCACAGTAAATGTTGTGGGGAGTCAAGGCTCCCAGGTCACAGTAAATGTTGTGGGGAGTCAAAGCTCCCAGGTCACCCAGCCTAACCTTGGTCACAGTAAATGTTGTGGGAAGTCAAGGCTCCCAGGTCACCCAGCCTAAACTTGGTCACAGTAAATGTTGTGGGAAGTCAAGGCTCACAGGTCACCCAGCCTAAACTTGGTCACAGTAAATGTTGTGGGAAGTCAAAGCTCCCAGATCACCCAGCCTAAACTTGGTCACAGTAAATGTTGTGGGAAGTCAAGGCTCCCAGGTCACCCAGCCTAAACTTGATCACAGTAAATGTTGTGGGAAGTCAAGGCTGGCAGGTCACCCAGCCTAAACTTGGTCACAGTAAATGTTGTGGGAAGTCAAGGCTCCCAGGTCACCCAGCCTAAACTTGGTCACAGTAAATGTTGTGGGAAGTCAAGGCTCCCAGGTCACCCAGCCTAAACTTGGTCACAGTAAATGTTGTGGGAAGTCAAGGCTCCCAGATCACCCAGCCTAAACTTGGTCACAGTAAATGTTGTGGGAAGTCAAGGCTCCCAGATCACCCAGCCTAAACTTGGTCACAGTAAATGTTGTGGGAAGTCAAGGCTCCCAGATCACCCAGCCTAAACTTGGTCACAGTAAATGTTGTGGGAAGTCAAGGCTCCCAGGTCACCCAGCCTAAACTTGGTCACAGTAAATGTTGTGGGAAGTCAAGGCTCCCAGGTCACCCAGCCTAAACTTGGTCACAGTAAATGTTGTGGGAAGTCAAGGCTCCCAGGTCACCCAGCCTAACCCAGGTCACAGTAAATGTTGTGGGCAGTCAGTGCAGTTGGTGTACTGCTAACCTGATCAAGCATCAAGTGTTGACTGGTCCACCAAACAATGGGTGCTAGCACCACTGACCCAATATGCCTAAAGGCGTGTAAAGGAGACCTTTCATTTGACATCTCACAAGCTCTAGGTGACACACTTACCATGACATCTGAAACCTTTTATTACAGCTTTAAAAAGATGACCACAACTTCGATATATCATTAAAAGGATAAGAGCCCTTGTTCTCAATCTTCAGGTGTGCTGATGGTCAAATAGCTGGTTCAACCTTTACTAAGTTGGACGTAAACATTGACATCTTGTTCAGAAAGCAATGGCAAACCAGTGAACGTAAATTTGTCTAGAACATCAACCTGAGGTTGATCACAACATCCTGCAAAGAACATGCAACATGTAAAAAATGGTAAATGTTGCCAAAGCTTTCCTATTTAGAACACACATTTATGATCCCCTAATGTTGAACTGTATTGGTAGTATCAACATTGTTTGTACTGGTGCTTGAAAACAGACTGCAATTCAATACTGTCTGCACACTTATAACATCTATATCATCAAAGACTTTGTCATGCATGGTTTTTTTGTGTGTGCATATCCTTTACAGGACATTGCAATCAACAACAGTATTTCTGCTGCTGTGATTTCTTGGCATGTTTACGTTCAGTAGTTTGCCATTTCTTTCTGAACCACCGACACCGATACCAACACAAGACCAATGCAAAGCGGTCTGCTTGCCAAATTGAGTGCAGTTGTGTTTCAAAAGTGGGTATACGGAATTATGAACCGTGTCCATAAGCCCTTCGCCATGGATACCGGCCATGCCTGGTTACCACAGACAAATACTAAGCAGAACCAATGTAGAGAGTTGAAGAGACACCACAGCAAACCACTAAAAGATGGACAGGCAGGCTTCCAACCAGGCAGCTGCTGCACTGACCGGATAGCCACATTTGATATAATAATAGTTCACACCATATGAACGACTTCACCATTGGATGTTGGATGTGTGATACAACAATAGTTCACACCATATGAATAATTTCACCACTGGATGTTGAATATTTGATACAACAATAGTTCACACCATATGAATGATTTCACCACTGTATATTGGATGTGTGATACAACAATAGTTCACACCATATGAATGATTTCACCACTGGATGTTGAATATTTGATACAACAATAGTTCACACCATATGAACGACTTCACCATTGGATGTTGGATGTGTGATACAACAATAGTTCACACCATATGAATGATTTCACCACTGGATGTTGAATATTTGATACAACAATAGTTCACACCATATGAACGACTTCACCATTGGATGTTGGATGTGTGATACAACAATAGTTCACACCATATGAATGATTTCACCACTGGATGTTGAATATTTGATACAACAATAGTTCACACCATATTAATGACTTCACCACTGTATATTGGAGGTGTGATACAACAATAGTTCACACCATATGAATGATTTCACCACTGGATGTTGAATATTTGATACAACAATAGTTCACACCACATGCATGACTTCACCACTGTAGATTGGATGTGAGATAAGACCCTTCCTAGCACTAATAGGGAATCTCTTTGGGAACTGACGAGGCACCACGGGATGCCACAGAAAATCATGACCCCAATGACTGCAACATATGACACAACAATTAAGTCCACAACAATTGTGTCAAAAAAAAGTAGAAGAAGAGAAGAAGCGGACTTCTTATACTTGTAATGAAGTGGTGTTTGAACGGTTTCACTATCAGTTAAGTGGCAACCCTGCTCGACAACTTCAATTCAACAGCTAGTAACAGCAATTTCACTCCACTGCATCTGCTCCCCTAAACTAGCGAGAGATGGAGAGCGTGACCAGACAATCACAACACAGTGCTGATACATACCTGGTCCAGCATCGTCCGCACCCACTCGGACACACACCAGCACCAACATCAGACACACACATGGTGCTGTCCTCATCAACGTCATGGCAGTACTGTCCACCTCTGAGATAACAATACAAATAAAATTATGAAACAACACAATCTGTGGAACTGTTCACAACCAATATTGGAGACTTTCTGCAAGAAAGAAGTAATGTACCTGCACTGTATGCCATATAATGTCTAGAATTATTCACAAGAAAAATGGCAGTTGTTCTGGAAGAAAGAAGAAATATACATCAAGTATATACCACAGAGCAGGAGTTGATACACCAAACTGGTTTGAGTTGCAAGAGGAAGTAAACAGGGTTGCATTCTCTCCCCCAACCCGTTCCAACATCTATGCCAGCAATCAGGATGAGGTTTCTTGAGTCTCTGTGGCGAAGTGGTCAAGCCGTTTGACTCGTGCTCCGAAGGTTGTGGGTTCGATTCCGGGCCGCGTCCTTCGGTTTACGAGTTAAACGTTTCAGAGACTCCTGTGGGTTGTCGCTAAAAGCTACGGAGTTCGTGCTTTGTGCGACGCTTTCCGTGCTGCGGAAAAAGACCGAGCCTTATGGGATAAAACTCGGTGCAATGAAGTCGACCCTGTCGACTTTTAAGCGACAGGCAGCATCATTACTGAACCAAACAGTATAAAAAAACAACAAGCTTGAGAATGAAGCTAAAGGCTACCACAGCAGCATTGAAATGGCTGTCCAACCCTTTACCTACATAAGGATGAGATGGGATTATTGTCTCTTACTCTCAGTCCACAACTGAGACATTTCAGAATGGCAGGAGGGCTTGCAGAATGCATCTATTGTTCAGTTTATGCAGTTGGGTGTGGTAATGGGAGAGTTGATACATTGGCTTTTGTAGCATCTATCATTGGGGCACTGGAGATAGACTCAGGCCGTATGCTGTGGCAAGACCAGTCCTGACGTGCAGCTGGCTAGTTCAGCATTAAGCCAACTATCAGCAACAACATCACGTGATTTCTGCTGAGTGAGACTGTGCACTAACTAGGGGTGTACCGGATTTCGGCTCCGGCTCCGGCAGATCCGGAATCCGGCCATTTTTACAAATCCGGCTTCGGCTCCGGCTCCGGCCGGATCTCACTTCATAAATCCGGCCAAATCCGGCTGCGGCCGGATTTCAAAAATTTGAATCCGGTACAGCCCTAGTGAAAACACTCATGGCTTTCCTCCAGAAAGAAGGTAGTGATGCTGGGATCAAAACTATGAAAGCAGCCCTGCTTGAAGCTGTTAGCAGCAGATTTGCGGACACTGAATCCAACAGTATTTACACCTGTGCCACACTACTGGATCCTCGATTCAAGCTGTGCTTCTTCTCCGAACGTGGTAGAAGTGATGCACGAGCCCATCTGCTGTTAGCAGCTAACTCCTTTATTGATTCAGCAAACACAGTCAGTCCACAAAATGTGGAGACGTTGATTTTCCTGAAATACAACTCATCCCTTCTTGACTCTGAGAGTTCAACTTCACAGCCATAATGAAGACTGACTGACTGAAATAGTGAAATTACTGAATGAATGTATTTCAATAAATTCAATTTGTTCAATGTACTGTTGTTGTGAGTTGTAACTGAGCTGCCAATTTGCCAACTGAAAACAATGTGAAAACTAAAAACTGAAACTGAAAACTGTAAAAATTAAAATTACTAAATTAGCATTATGTGCTTATGTATTATGTTTCATCTTGAACTTATGGAACTTAATATTACTTAATTACTTATTCTAATGTAAATGTAATTATTTTACATTTAAATGATTTAATATGAGTATATGTCATCATTGTCATTCTATAGTAATGAACTGCAGTAATGAACAGTCGAGTGACTCCACTCACCGAAGTCAAATGATGTAGTACGTTATTTTATTTTTATTTTTTTATTTGTAAATCCGGCTCCGGCCGGATCTCACTTCATAAATCCGGCCAAATCCGGCTCCGGCCGGATCTCACTTCATAAATCCGGCAAAATCCGGCTCCGGCCGGATTTCAAAAATTTGAATCCGGTACAGCCCTAGCACTAACTGGCTTGTCTCAAATGCAGTGACAGAGATGCTTCGTCTGAATTATTACAAGTTAAGTCTTATCAAACTGTTGGGTTTAATTTTGGTATGAACATACAAATTAAATAACTGTATTGTTTATTTGGAAATGTTAAAGTATCTAAAAATACTAAAATGTTGCAATCGTTTAATCAAATGCAGCTGAGAATGTGTTATATTATTAGGTATTCCATCTTCGTCTGCAACCCAATCCAAAACCGGAAACCGCGCCAGAGCAGAAGGATCCACTGGGTCCCCAAAAATGGCTACGGAAAGATCATGCATGCTTTCGACATCATTCAAATATCATATGACAATAACAAACGCCATCTTAGTTTCTGCAGAATAGGTCAGTCTAACATTCTGTGCATAGCGATTGGTTGAAATTACCTTTGTCATTTATATAATGAAAATAATTTGGCATACGGTAATTAATTTTATTTTCTATGCTGTTCTCGTAATTCCTCAGATATTTTAAGATGTATATTCAAATTCTGCATCCATTTTTACATATTTGTGAAAAGTTTAATTGATGATAGCCAATGATTGGTGGTAGAAAATAAATATTTCTGTGGACATGTTGCACTTTTCCGAATAACGGTCCCAAATCATTTATTGTAAAAGGTATCCCTTCCAGGGCCTCATAAGGTGATTATGCTTGTTTCGGGGCGATATGCTGATTTAGGGGCCATATATACAGTTATTTCCCGCGGATATACCAATACAAGAGTTTTTTGACACAGATCAGCAATAATGTTCTACCAATTGATCAACTGGCAGCTGTAGATGTCAGACCTGGTGACTTTTATACATTAATGAACAATAAACTACAGTGGCTGCAATGGCTTGCTGCACACAGATTAATACGAAACACAGTAGAATGTTCACATTCCAACGTCCAATGTCATTAGTTTCGCAGTTGGAATGTTCTGACAGATTCTCGTGGTGGTGTTGTAAATGTAATAGTCGTTGCAGTGTAAGAATACATTCGTTCTTAGCCTCTTGTGAACTTCCAACTGAAAAAAATGGTGATGATAATGTTTTACTGGTTGTTCAATGTGAAGTGAAACGTGATGTTTTTCGAAAACACTATTGTCAACTACAATAATTATTTTTGGGTAGAATGTTACAACTAAGTAACAAAGACATTTATGATCTGTTTAAGTCCCCGCTAATCACTGGTATCATGAAGGCTAATAGACTACAATGGCTGGGGCATATAGAAAGAATGGAAGATAATAGGGAAACAAAACTCACACTCAGGAAATAAATGACCGTAGACCCCTAGGTAGACCAAGAAGACGGTGGAGAGATAATATATATACAGACCTACAAGCACTTGGAATCAACGACTGGCAAGAGAAGGTCAACCAGAGAGACGAATTGTATCTGCAGCAAAGAACCTCAATGGCTCGGAACGCTGAAGATGAAGAATGTTACAACTGGGTGCTGTGTAGCAATTCTAAGTTGGGAGGATTTGATGCTAACGGACAGTCAGTGGTCGTAGAAGTTGACCAGAGCTACTTTTTCCACCGTAAGTACCATCGTGGTCATGTTCGTCGTGGTCAATGGGTAGTTGGGCTGGTTGAACGTGGTAGTGGTCGTTGCTGGTTGGAAGTTGTGGAAAGGCGAGATGCGACAACACTGGAATGCATTATAAGTGATCACGTCTTACCAGGAACGAACATTGTCATTGATGCCTGGCGAGGTTACAACAACGTTTGTCAACTAAACCATGGCATCTATGATCATACAGTTGTTGTTCATGCCAATAACTTTATTGACCATGTACACAGTGACATTCACATACAAACAATTGAAGGGTTATGGATGCAAGTGAAAAGGAAACAACATTACTAAGGCGGCACTAGTCGTGCATTGTTTAATACATATTTAGCAGAGTTTCAGTGGCGCCACAGTCACAAAGAACATGCTTTCGGACAGTATTTACAACTTGTGTGCCACAATTTCCACATATAACTGTGAAATATTATTGGTACGTAATTCCATTTTCTCAGTTCTATATTTTAGTTCTTAGTTCGTATTTTTTATTATATCAGCTAATGAAGCCCTGTAAGGGATACTTTTTACAATAAATAATTTGGGACCATTATTCGGAAAAGTGCCAACATTTTGTTGGAGACAATCCGATTGAAACACACAGGAGAGCTGCACAGACAGTGAAATCTGAGAATTTTTTTTTTCAAGATCCCGACACTCAAATGTGAATATCTCCGCTTAGAATTGGCATACAGGCATCATTGATGTACCATTAGATTTGGTTTTTCAAGGTCTATCTGTGGTAGTCTCATTAGTAAATACCCAATTTGAAAATCATGATCAAACCTGCTAAGATTATTATGTAAGTGAAGCATAAGGATTGCAATACAAGGCACTCCTCCGAACGACGGCCCCAAATTATTTAGTGTAAAATGCATTCTTTACAGGGCCTCATAAGGTAATTTCCGAGGCAATGTGTTGCCAATCTCTTATGTTTGAGTGTATCGTCGTCTGCTAGACCGATCAATAGATACAATAAATGTTTGTGGGCCCGGACGACCCTCACTGTCGTTGAAGTGTATATCCATATCTTGTAGTACCGACGCTAGTGAGGGCCCTCCAGGCCACAAAAATTTACTGCATCCATTGATTGGTCTAGCAGTCCACCACACACTGAACCAGAAGTGATCGACAACACATTCAATGCTTGTTCCGATATGTATAATTTCCCCCCCCCCCCCCCCCCATGGATATACCAATACAAGAGTTTAGAACATGTTCTCGGACAGTATTTACAACTTTTATGCCACAAATTCCTCATATAACTGTGAAATATTATTGGTACGTATTTCTCAGTTCTATATTATTTTAGTTCGTAGTTTTTATTATATCAGCCAATGAGGACCTGTAACGATGCATTTTACACTAAATAATTTTAGCAATTTCAGAATTATCGCCCCTTTTTTTAGCTCTTCACTTTTTTTTTGTGTAATTTTGCGAACTTTTTCCTGTGTCCTCGAACGATCACTTCCGGTTTGACATGGACTGCTAAAAGAACGAAAAAAAAGGAAATCGGTATGGTACGATGAAAGGGGAACTTATTCTCATATATTTAGAAGTGGTTCAGCTAGCTAACCGCCAAGTTATTATATTAAAAAAAACGATTTATTTGGATTATATTTGGTTCTTTTCACGATTAGTAAGGTAATTTGGTTTATAACTCATGTTAATTGAAAATTCCCTTCATTTTTTCTTCCATATTTGAATTCCCCGTTCAGTTTTACATAAATATGAAGAGTTTCAGCATTACAGGTGTTTGCAGATGTTCAGGACAAAATATTTAGTGTCAGACATGGCCACGGCCGGCCGTCATATGATACTGATACTCCGATTGCGGCGCCGATACAATAAACTATAGAGCGGACCTGTATTTATTTACAATTAGAACTGGTAATTTAACTAATTTAAGTACTAACATTAAACAGAATACAAGTGTCATGTGTAGCAGTAATACTAATACTGTAATGTATGTATCTATCTGTGTACGTGCATGATGATATTTCAGCATTTTACATGACTGAAAATAATTTTGAAAGCCAGTTTTCAGACCCGTCTGTAAACTTGTAAGATGTTTAAGATGTTAAGTAAGGAGTACTTTTTTTCTAAGCTCTGCTGCAGCACTTAATTATTTTAAATTTAAATACAGTACTGTAAAATAAGTTATGTTTTAAATAAGTTAGTATTTAATTTTTAATTGCTGACTATTATTTATTAATTAATTATTAGATACAGAAAAAAGAAGTCTGAGAAGTAGAAATCGATTTTTAGTGAACAGTTAATTATTTAATATTTTAATTTTTTATTATTTAATACCTTAATAATTAATTAACTGCTGCTTAATTTATGCAGCAGTCGCAAACTTAGTTACTTACATTAATGTTTATAATATTTAGTCAACAAAAGAAAGCTGTCGCAATGCAGTTAGTACTCATCTCATCTCATCATGTTCCTCTTGTACCTTGCGGTGTCGAGGTGAAGTATAAACTTCGTGAGAGTGCCTGATTATGGGCTTCATATATCGATATTCCCATGGATTCTGCTATTCCCTCCGTCCAACGTTTACGTGGTCGGCCTCTTCCTCTGTTTCCATCTGGTCTGTACATCATTGCTTGTTGTGGCATGCTGTTGACTGGTAACCTACTTGCATGGCCAAACCATTTAACTTGCTGCTTTCTAATAAAATCTAGTGCTGCTTTAACCCCCACTTTAGTCAGTCCGTTTATACTTCTTAGTTTTTCTACGAGCAGTATGAAGATCCCCTGCCGGCTTGCTAGGCCAGTCACAGGTTTAGGACACAAATCTGACCACAGGGAGTCCATCCCCTATGGCGAGCCATAGCCCCGTTAGCCCATGACCTCACGGTCATGGTTGCCCGGTCTGCACCACGTGGAGGTATGGGTTGACTTGTGTAGTCTGCTGGTCATCGGCAGGCTACTAATTTTCGCTCTTCACCCCTCCTGGGAGAGGCTAGCCGATCCTAACCCTGCTGGCTGCAGGGTCAGGCGCATTCCACACCTTGCAGTTAGTACATTAAGACAATATGATACATTTTCATGAATTGTTCTTTCACTAACGACGAACATTTCACATGACATTTAATTAATATAATAAATGTGCAGCTATTTTTAACTAGCAATTAGGTCACAGCACATCATAACAAAAAGTCTTATAAGTCAATTGCATCTTTGTCAGAAACTCTGAGACTCTTGTGCTTTGTACGATGCTTTCACCAGGCCGCTGTGGTGAAAGAGACTGAGCAAACCTGGTGCAATGAAGTTGATCCTCTCATTCCTCTCGACATTCTATCGAAAGAGGAATATTACCTTTACTTTCCTGTTACCAAATCATAAGTAGAAACCCCATTTTAAAATATTCTCTGTATAGGCAAATATTAATAATAATCATCATAAAGTGCCGGCTGGCGTAGGCGTTCATGGCTTTCCACAATCTCGGTCTTTGGTGTTCTGGATCCTAATACTAAATTATATTATACACCTGCGTTATACACCTGAGAGAAGTGAGGAGTCTCGTTCATGTCAACGAACCAGGCAAGCTAATACAGGAAAGTACTCTTACTAATAATTTACATAAATTAAAAAAATTAGTTGTGAAACATAAACAGCAATTAACCAAAGAATGGCCATCACTTGTGACACTCTTTCTTGAACCATTTCCTGTGACATTCAAGATTCTGCCTGTCACACCTTTGCCACAGCCTGTGTCAATTTGATAAAACAATTCAGGTGCACACCTTCCTGTGGTGAGTTTCTATATATTTGAATAACGAAGACACAAACAATAGATTGCACGATTTATTGCCTGGCATATTTCGCTGCATCTCGTCAGGTACATACTGCAGAAATCTGAAAATATAAAAAATAAAAAAATTACACAGAGTAATGAAGCTTACATAAAAGAATAACGAAAAACAAATGCCTACACAAAATACAATAAATAATCACGGAGAAGACCCTCCAGTGACTACATTGTTAATTAGGTCACGACACACCCTATAAAAAAAATGAATAATGCGTCAAGTTAGGCCTTGCCGCCCCGGACGCAATGATATATAGCACAATGTTGTCCGTTTAAAAATAAACAAGCCACGTTAATAGAAGGCAAATAATAAACAGTTGGCGGCCATTTTAAATTGTTAATTAGGTCAGGGCACATCCTATAAAAAAAAAATGAATAATACGTCAAGTTAGGCCTTGCCGCCCCGGACGCAATGATATATGGCACAATGTTGTCCGTTTAAAATTAACAAGCCAAGTTAATAGAAGGCAAATAATAAACAGTTGGCGGCCATTTTAAATTGTTAATTAGGTCAGGGCACATCCTATAAAAAAAAATGAATAATACGTCAAGTTAGGCCTTGCCGCCCCGGACGCAATGATATATGGCACAATGTTGTCCGTTTAAAATAAACAAGCCACGTTAATAGAAGGCAAATAATAAACAGTTGGCGGCCATTTTAAATTGTTAATTAGGTCAGGGCACATCCTATAAAAAAAATGAATAATACGTCAAGTTAGGCCTTGCCGCCCCGGACGCAATGATATATAGCACAATGTTGTCCGTTTAAAAATAAACAAGCCACGTTAATAGAAGGCAAATAATAAACAGTTGGCGGCCATTTTAAATTGTTAATTAGGTCAGGGCACATCCTATAAAAAAAAATGAATAATACGTCAAGTTAGGCCTTGCCGCCCCGGACGCAATGATATATGGCACAATGTTGTCCGTTTAAAATTAACAAGCCAAGTTAATAGAAGGCAAATAATAAACAGTTGGCGGCCATTTTAAATTGTTAATTAGGTCAGGGCACATCCTATAAAAAAAAATGAATAATACGTCAAGTTAGGCCTCGCCGCCCCGGACGCAATGATATATGGCACAATGTTGTCCGTTTAAAAATAAACAAGCCACGTTAATAGAAGGCAGAATTTCTCAAGTTTCCAATCTTAGGGCCGCGATAAATCCTGACTTATCAGTTAATTCTTCATTGGACTTCCTGGTATTAAATTACGTCACCATATAATTCATAACTCTGCTTAAAATCAACGTACAGTCTTCGTTGAGATACCGTTGGATTCGTCTCGTCAAGCTCTATCTAACTGGTATGATTTCATAAGTAAAAACCCAATTTTTAAATATTGACCAAAATTGCTAATAATTTGGGGCCGTCCTTCGAGGAGTGTCCAATACAACAATAACATAATTCATAATATAATATTAATGAACCATCATAATAGGACATAAACGTCAAATATTATAGACGGTCTATCTATATAAGAAAACAATAAATGACACAGACAAACTACAAAGCACACCGATAATCCGATATTCTTCCAGTGATGATATAGCAACTGAACATACAAAAAATGTCATGTGTACCAACGAACGGCTAACCTACCGTACCGGGCGGTGTGAAATTGTTGAGCTTTCTCCACAAGACGAAGGGACGGAGTGAAATGATTCAACTATCTGCACGAGACAAGACGACGGGATGGAGAGAGATGATTCAACTATCTCCACAAGACGACGGAAAGACGGGACGTGGAGAAATGTGTGGTCTGTCTGTAGAAGACAAGACGACACCGAGCAGTCACTGTTGCTGTTTCTACCAGTCCGATTCTCATTGGCTGGATACTCACTTCCGGACGGTTGACGTCTGCTACACTATGTTTTCGGTCCAAAATATAATAGTCCACATAAATATTTCAAAATTCATAAACTATGTGAAATTAAATCACTTTTTGAAGTGCGTTGCACTGTTTCCCCATAGCCGTGTCTCAGTACATCCGATTTCGACTAGTATTTGTTATGGTTTGCTTTCCCTAGCCTTTGACTGTAACATCACGTTTTCAATAATCTAAAGATAGGAGATTTTTTGTTTTGTTTTGTTCGCATATCCTTTACAAAACATCGCTGTCTACATAAGCATCTTTCAGCTGATTGTTGATTTCTTGGCAAGATTACGCTCAGTAGTTTGCCATTGCTTTCTAAGCGACCGGCTCACATACCCCTAAGTTACCGACACGGAGAGAACCGATACCGATTCTCGCGTACGTCACGTAACTCACGAGAGTATGCGGGATTACGGAGAAAGTCGTGTAACACCTAGACCAGGGAGACTAGGAGATACTGCTGAATATATTTCCAACAGCGGAACTGGTAATAACATGACAACTAGACATCTGCTGCAAAAGTGTCCATCATACGCAGGACAGATAAACGTATTTAGCCAACACCCGCTCCAGTTGAGGGCGAACTGTATGGAGATGTAAACAGGCTCAATGTGATTGCTGCTTTCTGTAAGAGTATATTCAGGGTGACATTTGAAGGTGTACCTAGAAGTAGAAGAATAACTAGTAAGTAATGCAGCGTTTATATATATGTATCTTCTTCTTCTTCTTCTTCTTCTTCTTCTTCTTCTTCTTCTTCTTCTTCTTCTTCTTCTTCTTCTTCTTCTTCTTCTTCTTCTTCTTCTTCAGCGTTCCGAGCCATTGAGGTTCTTTGCTGCAGATACAATCCGTTTCCATTCGTCTCTCTGGTTGACCTTCTCTTGCCAGTCGTTGATTCTAAGTGCTTGTAGGTCTGTATATATACTATCTCTCCATCGTCTTCTTGGTCTACCTCGGGATCTACAGTCATTTATTTCCTGAGTGTAAGCGAGTTTTGTTTCCCTATTATCTTCCATTCTTTCTATATGCCCCAGCCATTGTAGTCTATTAGCCTTCATGATACCAGTGATTAGCGGGGACTTAAACAGATCACACACACACACACACACACAAACACACACATACACACACACACACACACATATATATATATATATATATATATATATATATATATATATATATATATAGTTATTATTAGTAGTGGTAGTAGCAGCAGTGGTGGTGGTAATAGTAGTAATAGAAGTAGTAGTAGTAGTAGTAGTAGTAGTAGTAGTAGTAGTAGTAGTAGTAGTAGTAGTAGTAGTAGTAGTAGTAGTAGTAGTAGTAGTAGTAGTAGTAGTAGTAGTAGTAGTAGTAGTACTGGTTGTGGCGGTGGTGGTGGTGGTGGTACCAGTTGTTGATATTGTTACTGTCGGTATAAACCCAACAACCTTTGGGATCTCGCCCTGACCCCAATGCCAAGTAGTGATATATACACGTGTATATGATATGGAAGTTAGAAGATATGAGAGGAATTACCATTGGGGGGTGGGGGGCGTAGTATCAATAACATTCGATATGCAGATGATACAATATTGATTGCAGACAATGAGCAGGATCTGCAACAATTAATAGATGCGGTTATGCACACAATGAACAACTAGGGTTAGAATTAAATTGTAAAACGACATAGAAAATCCTAACCTGCACAGTTCGCGGCGACTGCACTAGCCAGGCGGCCTTAATTCCTCAGACTCAAAGACCCCTCTGCCATACACCGCAAGGTATTATACTGTCATTTACTGTCATTTACCGCAAGGTATTATATTGGCAGTAAATGACAGGTTGACAGTAACGACATAGATTATGATCGTCACTAGGACGAAGGCAATAATCGCATTGTAATAAACAAGTAAATGGGAATATTCTTAAAATAAAGAATGGGCACAATTATCTCGGAACAGTCATAAAATCTGATGGGGGATGCGTGAAGACGCCCCAGACTTAATGGATACCGAATCATAACCCTGCAAAACACGTATGGCAAAGTCCTCGAAAAGATAGTAGCACGCAGGCTCCAGCGACATTTGGAAAGTCGTAATCTGCTTCCCCAAGGACTCGGGAGTTACCGGCCACGAAAGGACACCTGGGCCAATACTGCGACTTTTGCATTTGATGACTACGAGGGTTTCCAGGATAAACAGCAGACAGTGGCGGTAGCTCTTGACCTGGAGGATGCTTATAACAGGGTCAAGTATGATCGGTTGATATACACACTGTTAGACATGGAAGTCTGCCCTTGCCTTGTTAGATGGGTTGCGGCAGTCCTTTATGAGCGTAAGGTTGCACTGCGCAAGGGTTCCTGGACTTCTGACCCCTGTACACCTGGGTTGCCGCAGGGATCTGCCTTGTCCCCAGTGCTCTTTAATGTCTACACCAGCAAAATCGCAGCTATTGAGACACCAGGTGTGGGTAGAATCTTGACATTTGCAGATGATATGCTGGTGTACAGACAGGGCAGAAACAGGGGCAGTTTGGCGAAAGCCTTACAGATGGCGGTAAACAGGGTGGCGGAGTGGTGCAGGGACGCAGGGGCCATTATACACCCAGACAAGGCATCGGTTGTGTGGTACTCCCTGGATAACCGGATCGTCAAGGCAGATGTCCCAGGTATTATGTTGAATGGATGTCCTCTTAGTCGAGGGAGTAAATTGAAGTACTTGGGTATCACCTTTGACAGGTGTTTGTCTTTCAAGGATCATGTGGAGGCCTTGGTGGTGAAGGCTGGTAGAGGACTAAATGCATTGAGGGCTATGGCAGCAACCGGGATAGATCAGAGGATGCTGTACAGGCTCTTTCAACAGTTAATAATTTCTGTCATTGAGTATGGTTTGGGCTGCTGACAGTATCAAAGAGCCAGCTTGAAAGGTTGGAGCGCATACAGAATGCTGCCATGCGGTTAATCCTGGGGTGCACAAAGGACACACCAATTATCTGCATGAGGCATAGCCTGACGCTACCAACAATGACGGATGGGCATAGGGTCCTTCAGGCCAAATGGTGCCTGAGAGTTGCCGCAGATAGGGATTACCCGTTGCATGCAGTAATGGATATGGTCAAGGGTCATAGACTGAAACGAGGCAGGTCCTGGATGGCACAGGCAGAAATTTCTATAGGCTAATGGGCGAGTCTTGAAAAAGGAGATTCTGGCATATGAGACTACGACCTCCAGCATGAGAATGGAGGTGGAAGTGAGTCCTGAGTGCACTGATGTCGGTTCTTAGCTCAACTTGAAGAGATTAGAACAAGAAGAGCCATGGCGAATGCCTTTTACAAGCTGGAAAAAATACTGACCAATAAAAAGATGTCAATTGAAACGAGAAAAATAGTGTTGAAGTGCTACATAAAACCTGTACTTTTATGTGGATGTGAAGCGTGGACAATGAGCAGACAAGCTGAAAAACATCTGATGGCTGTGGAAATGTGGTTTCTGAGGAAAATGCAAAGAATTCCATAGACAGACAGAAAAACCAATGACCAAGTCCTACAAGAAACAAATGAAATTCGTTAACTGATTAGAGAAATTAGACGTAGACAGTCACAATTTTTGGGGCATGTTATGAGAAGAAATTAATTGGAGAACTTGGTGACAACTGGAAAGATCGAGGGGAAGAGAACAAGGAGAAAGACAGAGAAGTAAATACCTGGATGGCTGGACCACATGGCATGGTCGAGACAGGAACACAAAGCTGATCCACGACTCTGGTGATGAAGTGAGATGACAAAACATGACCGCCCACGCTTATCGGCATGGCACTAATGATGCTATGATCTGGTACACTCTCTCTTGGGACACAAGTCCAATGTTAGCTGAGATCTGCATGTATCCACTCCTGGAACACAAGTCCAATGTTAGCTGAGATCTGCATGTATCCACTCCTGGGACACAAGCCCACTGTTAGCTGAGATCTGCATGTATCCACTCCTGGAACACAAGTCGAATGTTAGCTGAGATCTGCATGTATCCACTCCTGGGACACACGGCCACTGTTAGCTGAGATCTGCATGTATCCACTCCTGGGACACAAGCCTACTGTTAGCTGAGATCTGCATGTATCCACTCCTGGGACACAAGCCTACTGTTAGCTGAGATCTGCATGTATCCACTCCTGGGACACAAGCCCACTGTTAGCTGAGATCTGCATGTATCCACTCCTGGGGACACACGGCCACTGTTAGCTGAGATCTGCATGTATCCACTCCTGGGACACAAGCCCACTGTTAGCTGAGATCTGCATGTATCCACTCCTGGGGACACACGGCCACTGTTAGCTGAGATCTGCATGTATCCACTCCGGGACACAAGTCCAATGTTAGCTGAGATCTGCATGTATCCACTCTTGGGACACAAGTCAAATGTTAGCTGAGATCTGCATGTATCCACTCCTGGGACACAGGCCCACTGTTAGCTGAGATCTGTATGTATCCACTCCTGGAACACAAGTCGAATGTTAGCTGAGATCTGCATGTATCCACTCCTGGGACACACGGCCAATGTTAGCTGAGATCTGCATGTATCCACTCCTGGGACACAAGTCCAATGTTAGCTGAGATCTGCATGTATCCACTCCTGGGACACAAGCCTACTGTTAGCTGAGATCTGCATGTATCCACTCCTGGGACACACGGCCACTGTTAGCTGAGATCTGCATGTATCCACTCCTGGTACACAAGTCGAATGTTAGCTGAGATCTGCATGTATCCACTCCTGGGACACAAGTCTAATGTTAGCTGAGATCTGCATGTATCCACTCCTGGGACACAAGCCTACTGTTAGCTGAGATCTGCATGTATCCACTTCTGGGACACAAGTTCAATGTTAGCTGAGATCTGCATGTATCCACTCCTGGGACACAAGTCCAATGTTAGCTGAGATCTGCATGTATCCACTCCTGGGACACAAGCCTACTGTTAGCTGAGATCTGCATGTATCCACTCCTGGGACACACGGCCACTGTTAGCTGAGATCTGCATGTATCCACTCCTGGTACACAAGTCGAATGTTAGCTGAGATCTGCATGTATCCACTCCTGGGACACAAGTCCAATGTTAGCTGAGATCTGCATGTATCCACTCCTGGGACACAAGCCTACTGTTAGCTGAGATCTGCATGTATCCACTTCTGGGACACAAGTTCAATGTTAGCTGAGATCTGCATGTATCCACTCCTGGAACACAAGTCCAATGTTAGCTGAGATCTGCATGTATCCACTCCTGGGACACAAGCCTACTGTTAGCTGGGATCTGCATGTATCCACTCCTGGGACACAAGTTCAATGTTAGCTGAGATCTGCATGTATCCACTCCTGGGACACAAGTCCAATGTTAGCTGAGATCTGCATGTATCCACTCCTGGGACACACGTCCAATGTTAGCTGAGATCTGCATGTATCCACTCCTGGGACACACGGCCACTGTTAGCTGAGATCTGCATGTATCCACTCCTGGGACACAAGTCCAATGTTAGCTGAGATCTGCATGTATCCACTACTGGGACACAAGTCCAATGTTAGCTGGGATCTGCATGTATCCACTCCTGGGACACAAGTCCAATGTTAGCTGAGATCTGCATGTACCCTCTCCTGGGACACACGGCCACTGTTAGCTGAGATCTGCATGTATCCACTCCTGGGACACAAGTCCAATGTTAGCTGAGATCTGCATGTATCCACTCCTGGGACACAAGTCGAATGTTAGCTGAGATCTGCATGTATCCACTCCTGGGACACAAGTCCAATGTTAGCTAAGATCTGCATGTATCCACTCCTGGGACACAAGCCCAATGTTAGCTGAGATCTGCATGTATCCACTCCTGGGACACAAGTCTACTGTTAGCTGAGATCTCTATGTACCCACTCTTGAGACACAAGTCCAATGTTAGCTGAGATCTGCATGTATCCACTCCTGGGACACAAGTCCAATGTTAGCTGAAATCTGCATGTATCCACTCCTGGGACACAAGTCCAATGTTAGCTAAGATCTGCATGTATCCACTCCTGGGACACAAGCCCAATGTTAGCTGAGATCTGCATGTATCCTCTCCTGGGACACACGGCCAATGTTAGCTGAGATCTGCATGTATCCACCCTTGGGACACAAGTCCAATGTTAGCTGAGATCTGCATGTATCCACTCCTGGGACACAAGTCCAATGTTAGCTGAGATCTGCATGTATCCTCTCCTGGGACACAAGTCCACTGTTAGCTGAGATCTGCATGTATCCTCTCCTGGGACACACGGCCAATGTTAGCTGAGATCTGCATGTATCCACCCTTGGGACACAAGTCCAATGTTAGCTGAGATCTGCATGTATCCACTCCTGGGACACAAGTCCAATGTTAGCTGAGATCTGCATGTATCCTCTCCTGGGACACAAGTCCACTGTTAGCTGAGATCTGCATGTATCCTCTCCTGGGACACACGGCCAATGTTAGCTGAGATCTGCATGTATCCACCCTTGGGACACAAGTCCAATGTTAGCTGAGATCTGCATGTATCCACTCCTGGGACACAAGTCCAATGTTAGCTGAGATCTGCATGTATCCACTCCTGGGACACAAGTCGAATGTTAGCTGAGATCTGCATGTATCCACTCCTGGGACACAAGTCCAATGTTAGCTAAGATCTGCATGTATCCACTCCTGGGACACAAGCCCAATGTTAGCTGAGATCTGCATGTATCCACTCCTGGGACACAAGTCTACTGTTAGCTGAGATCTCTATGTACCCACTCTTGAGACACAAGTCCAATGTTAGCTGAGATCTGCATGTATCCACTCCTGGGACACAAGTCCAATGTTAGCTGAAATCTGCATGTATCCACTCCTGGGACACAAGTCCAATGTTAGCTAAGATCTGCATGTATCCACTCCTGGGACACAAGCCCAATGTTAGCTGAGATCTGCATGTATCCTCTCCTGGGACACACGGCCAATGTTAGCTGAGATCTGCATGTATCCACCCTTGGGACACAAGTCCAATGTTAGCTGAGATCTGCATGTATCCACTCCTGGGACACAAGTCCAATGTTAGCTGAGATCTGCATGTATCCTCTCCTGGGACACAAGTCCACTGTTAGCTGAGATCTGCATGTATCCTCTCCTGGGACACACGGCCAATGTTAGCTGAGATCTGCATGTATCCACCCTTGGGACACAAGTCCAATGTTAGCTGAGATCTGCATGTATCCACTCCTGGGACACAAGTCCAATGTTAGCTGAGATCTGCATGTATCCACTCCTGGGACACAAGTCCATAGTTTGTTGAGAACTGCATTTACACTCTTCCTGGACATAAGCGAGTTCATTCATTCATTCATTCATTCATTTGCATCTCCTTTGCAGAACCTCGCTCCCATAACAACCTTCCGGAAAACTTCTCGATCATAAGTAAGATGTCCTACGTCCGATACACCCATCTGGAGATCATCCGCCACATCCTGCACCCATCCTCTCTTCGGCCTTCCTCTTCCTCTCTTCCCAGGCATATACCCCTCCATTATTGTTTTTTCCAAACTTTCATGACGTTTCAAGTGACCAAAATATTTCAATTTTCTTTGTTTTATCGACTTTAATAGCCAACCTTCTTCAATATTCAGCTCTTGAAGTATGGATGCATTTGTTCTTTTCTGTATCCAAGATATTTTTAGAACTCGCCTATAACATTTATATTCAAAGGCATTTATGCGCTGTTCAGCTTGTTTAGTAAGTGTCCATGTCTCACAGGCTTATGTTGCAATGGGAAAGATGCATGCCCTTAAAAAGCTAATGTTTGTAGTTCTGTCTGTCCCACTCCACAATTCATTCGTTTTGGTCTTTGATTAGCAATATATATTCGTCTTTTAATTTCTTTCATTGTGTTACCATTGTTGGTAAGATATTCGAAATTTTCCAACATAAGACAGTATTTTGCCAAAATGCACACTGAATTATGGAGTGTCTCTGTGGGGAAGTGATCAAGATGCCCGCCTCGAGCTCCGAAGGCCTTGGGTTTGCATCCAGACTCGTTCGTTCGGGTCACGAGGGAACGTTTTTCGGATACTCCATTGTGGTGACGCTGGAACTAGGGTGTTCGTGCTTTGTGGGACGCCTGTGGCAGATAATTCTGCGGTAAGAACAGATAACTCTGCGGTAAAAACAGATAAATCTGCGGTATAAACAGATAACTCTGCTGCAAGAACAGATAACTCTGCTTAATCCAGTTGCAACGAAGTCGCCCCTCTTGGCATTAAAGCCTTTAATTAAACACATAAACCTACCTGGCCCGGTCTGCAGGTGAAATGGCCCCATCGGTAAATGTGGATTGAGTTTCAGGTTTGTGCCTTCGTTTTGTGTTTCTTCAATCCGTTAGTTTCCTGTGGAATATTGACAGCCTTGGAGGACATACCCGGCTGTTACCTCCAGCTGGGTTTGACAAGGTCGTGTTGCCACTGTCCATCATTTGGATGACATATCTGACTGTTATCACCTGATGGGTTTGACAAAGTTGTTCTGCCACCCTATCTCACTGTTGCAGAAATGTCCCCCTTTGTTTGCCATCAGCCGTTTTTGATAAGATCGTGTTGCCACTCTGCCGCTTAGTTGGAGGACACTTACCATTTTGACATCAAAAAGTATTTGACAAGAGGGCGTGTCCCACTGAAGGGGTCTGTGATACACTGGGTCCCTCAGGACGTGTCCCACTGAAGGGGTCTGTGATACACTGGGTCCCTCTCTAGGAGGACGTGTCCCACTGAAGGGGTCTGTGATACACTGGGTCTCTCTCTAGGAGGATGTGTCCCACTGAAGGGGTCTGTGATACACTGGGTCTCTCTCTAGGAGGATGTGTCCCACTGAAGGGGTCTGTGATACACTGGGTCCCTCTCTAGGAGGACGTGTCCCACTGAAGGGGTCTGTGATACACTGGGTCTCTCTCTAGGAGGACGTGTCCCACTGAAGGGGTCTGTGATACACTGGGTCCCTCTCTAGGAGGACGTGTCCCACTGAAGGGGTCTGTGATACACTGGGTCCCTCTCTAGGAGGACGTGTCCCACTGAAGGGGTCTGTGATACACTGGGTCTCTCTCTAGGAGGACGTGTCCCACTGAAGGGGTCTGTGATACACTGGGTCTCTCTCTAGGAGGACGAGTCATACTGAAGGGGGTCTGTGATACACTGGGTCTCTCTCTAGGAGGACGTGTCCCACTGAAGGGGGTCTGTGATACACTGGGTCTCTCTCTAGGAGGACGTGTCCCACTGAAGGGGGTCTGTGATACACTGGGTCTCACTCTAGGAGGGCGTGTCATACTGAAGGGGGTCTGTGATACACTGGGTCTCTCTCTAGGAGGATGTGTCCCACTGAAGGGGGTCTGTGATACACTGGGTCCCTCTCTAGGAGGATGTGTCCCACTGAAGGGGGTCTGTGATACACTGGGTCCCTCTCTAGGAGGATGTGTCCCACTGAAGGGGTCTGTGATACACTGGGTCCCTCTCTAGGAGGATGTGTCCCACTGAAGGGGGTCTGTGATACACTGGGTCCCTCTCTAGGAGGATGTGTCCCACTGAAGGGGGTCTGTGATACACTGGGTCCCTCTCTAGGAGGGCGTGTCCCACTGAAAGGGGTCTGTGATACACTGGGTCCCTCTCTAGGAGGGCGTGTCCCACTGAAGGGGTCTATGATACACTGGGTCCCTCTCTAGGAGGATGTGTCCCACTGAAGGGGGTCTGTGATACACTGGGTCCCTCTCTAGGAGGATGTGTCCCACTGAAGGGGGTCTGTGATACACTGGGTCCCTCTCTATGAGGGTTTGTCCCACTGAAGGGGTCTGTGATACACTGGGTCTCTCTCTAGGAGGATGTGTCCCACTGAAGGGGGTCTGTGATACACTGGGTCCCTCTCTAGGAGGGCGTGTCCCACTGAAGGGGTCTATGATACACTGGGTCCCTCTCTAGGAGGATGTGTCCCACTGAAGGGGGTCTGTGATACACTGGGTCCCTCTCTAGGAGGATGTGTCCCACTGAAGGGGGTCTGTGATACACTGGGTCCCTCTCTAGGAGGGCGTGTCCCACTGAAGGGGGTCTGTGATACACTGGGTCCCTCTCTAGGAGGGCGTGTCCCACTGAAGGGGGTCTGTGATACACTGGGTCCCTCTCTAGGAGGATGTGTCCCACTGAAGGGGTCTGTGATACACTGGGTCTCTCTCTAGGAGGACGTGTGCCACTGAAGGGGTCTGTGATACACTGGGTCCCTCTCTATGAGGGTTTGTCCCACTGAAGGGGTCTGTGATACACTGGGTCTCTCTCTAGGAGGATGTGTCCCACTGAAGGGGGTCTGTGATACACTGGGTCCCTCTCTAGGAGGGCGTGTCCCACTGAAGGGGTCTGTGATACACTGGGACCCTCTCTAGGAGGATGTGATCCACTGAAGGGGTCTGTGATACACTGGGTCCCTCTCTAGGAAGACGTGTGCCACTGAAGAGGTCTATGATACACTGGGTCCCTCTCTATGAGGGTTTGTCCCACTGAAGGGGTCTGTGATACACTGGGTCTCTCTCTAGGAGGATGTGTCCCACTGAAGGGGGTCTGTGATACACTGGGTCCCTCTCTAGGAGGGCGTGTCCCACTGAAGGGGGTCTGTGATACACTGGGTCTCTCTCTAGGAGGACGTGTCCCACTGAAGGGGTCTGTGATACACTGGGTCTCTCTCTAAGAGGACGTGTCCCACTGAAGGGGTCTGTGATACACTGGGTAACTCTCTAGGAGGACGTGTCCCACTGAAGGGGTCTGTGATACACTGGGTCCCTCTCTAGGAGGATGTGTCCCACTGAAGGGGTCTGTGATACACTGGGTACCTCTCTAGGAGGACGTGTCATACTGAAGGGGGTCTGTGATACACTGGGTCTCTCTCTAGGAGGGCGTGTCCCACTGAAGGGGTCTGTGATACACTGGGTCCCTCTCTAGGAGGACGTGTCCCACTGAAGGGGTCTGTGATACACTGGGTCTCTCTCTAGGAGGACGTGTCCCACTGAAGGGGTCTGTGATACACTGGGTCCCTCTCTAGGAGGACGTGTCCCACTGAAGGGGTCTGTGATACACTGGGTCTCTCTCTAGGAGGGCGTGTCATACTGAAGGGGGTCTGTGATACACTGGGTCTCTCTCTAGGAGGGCGTGTCCCACTGAAGGGGTCTGTGATACACTGGGTCCCTCTCTAGGAGGATGTGTCCCACTGAAGGGGTCTGTGATACACTGGGTCTCTCTCTAGGAGGACGTGTCATACTGAAGGGGGTCTGTGATACACTGGGTCTCTCTCTAGGAGGGCGTGTCCCGCTGAAGGGGTCTGTGATACACTGGGTCCCTCTCTAGGAGGATGTGTCCCACTGAAGGGGTCTGTGATACACTGGGTCCCTCTCTAGGAGGATGTGTCCCACTGAAGGGGTCTGTGATACACTGGGTCCCTCTCTAGGAGGATGTGTCCCACTGAAGGGGTCTGTGATACACTGGGTCCCTCTCTAGGAGGATGTGTCCCACTGAAGGGGTCTGTGATACACTGGGTCTCTCTCTAGGAGGATGTGTCCCACTGAAGGGGTCTGTGATACACTGGGTCCCTCTCTAGGAGGATGTGTCCCACTGAAGGGGTCTGTGATACACTGGGTCCCTCTCTAGGAGGATGTGTCCCACTGAAGGGGTCTGTGATACACTGGGTCCCTCTCTAGGAGGACGTGTCCCACTGAAGGGGTCTGTGATACACTGGGTCTCTCTCTAGGAGGACGTGTCCCACTGAAGGGGGTCTGTGATACACTGGGTCCCTCTCTAGGAGGACGTGTCCCACTGAAGGGGTCTGTGATACACTGGGTCCCTCTCTAGGAGGACGTGTCCCACTGAAGGGGTCTGTGATACACTGGGTCTCTCTCTAGGAGGACGTGTCCCACTGAAGGGGTCTGTGATACACTGGGTCTCTCTCTAGGAGGACGTGTCCCACTGAAGGGGTCTGTGATACACTGGGTCCCTCTCTAGGAGGACGTGTCCCACTGAAGGGGTCTGTGATACACTGGGTCTCTCTCTAGGAGGATGTGTCCCACTGAAGGGGTCTGTGATACACTGGGTCTCTCTCTAGGAGGATGTGTCCCACTGAAGGGGTCTGTGATACACTGGGTCACTCTCTAGGAGGACGTGTCCCACTGAAGGGGTCTGTGATACACTGGGTCCCTCTCTAGGAGGACGTGTCCCACTGAAGGGGTCTGTGATACACTGGGTCCCTCTCTAGGAGGATGTGTCCCACTGAAGGGGTCTGTGATACACTGGGTCCCTCTCTAGGAGGACGTGTCCCACAGAAGGGGTCTGTGATACACTGGGTCTCTCTCTAGGAGGACGTGTCCCACTGAAGGGGTCTGTGATACACTGGGTCTCTCTCTAGGAGGGCGTGTCCCACTGAAGGGGTCTGTGCTACACTGGGTCCCTCTCTAGGAGGGCGTGTCCCACTGAAGGGGTCTGTGATACACTGGGTCTCTCTCTAGGAGGATGTGTCCCACTGAAGGGGTCTGTGATACACTGGGTCTCTCTCTAGGAGGGCGTGTCCCACTGAAGGGGTCTGTGATACACTGGGTCCCTCTCTAGGAGGACGTGTCCCACTGAAGGGGTCTGTGATACACTGGGTCCCTCTCTAGGAGGACGTGTCCCACTGAAGGGGTCTGTGATACACTGGGTCCCTCTCTAGGAGGACGTGTCCCACTGAAGGGGTCTGTGATACACTGTGTCCCTCTCTAGGAGGGTGTGTCCCACTGAAGGGGTCTGTGATACACTGTGTCCCTCTCTAGGAGGACGTGTCCCACTGAAGGGGTCTGTGATACACTGTGTCCCTCTCTAGGAGGACGTGTCCCACTGAAGGGGTCTGTGATACACTGTGTCCCTCTCTAGGAGGATGTGTCCCACTGAAGGGGTCTGTGATACACTGTGTCCCTCTCTAGGAGGATGTGTCCCACTGAAGGGGTCTGTGATACACTGTGTCCCTCTCTAGGAGGATGTGTCCCACTGAAGGGGTCTGTGATACACTGTGTCCCTCTCTAGGAGGGTGTGTCCCACTGAAGGGGTCTGTGATACACTGTGTCCCTCTCTAGGAGGATGTGTCCCACTGAAGGGGTCTGTGATACACTGTGTCCCTCTCTAGGAGGATGTGTCCCACTGAAGGGGTCTGTGATACACTGGGTCCCTCTCTAGGAGGATGTGTCCCACTGAAGGGGTCTGTGATACACTGTGTCCCTCTCTAGGAGGGTGTGTCCCACTGAAGGGGTCTGTGATACACTGTGTCCCTCTCTAGGAGGATGTGTCCCACTGAAGGGGTCTGTGATACACTGTGTCCCTCTCTAGGAGGATGTGTCCCACTGAAGGGGTCTGTGATACACTGGGTCCCTCTCTAGGAGGATGTGTCCCACTGAAGGGGTCTGTGATACACTGGGTCCCTCTCTAGGAGGATGTGTCCCACTGAAGGGGTCTGTGATACACTGGGTCCCTCTCTAGGAGGGCGTGTCCCACTGAAGGGGTCTGTGATACACTGGGTCCCTCTCTAGGAGGGCGTGTCCCACTGAAGGGGTCTGTGATACACTGGGTCCCTCTCTAGGAGGACGTGTCCCACTGAAGGGGTCTGTGATACACTGGGTCCCTCTCTAGGAGGACGTGTCCCACTGAAGGGGTCTGTGATACACTGGGTCCCTCTCTAGGAGGACGTGTCCCACTGAAGGGGTCTGTGATACACTGGGTCCCTCTCTAGGAGGACGTGTCCCACTGAAGGGGTCTGTGATACACTGGGTCCCTCTCTAGGAGGACGTGTCCCACTGAAGGGGTCTGTGATACACTGGGTCCCTCTCTAGGAGGACGTGTCCCACTGAAGGGGTCTGTGATACACTGTGTCCCTCTCTAGGAGGATGTGTCCCACTGAAGGGGTCTGTGATACACTGTGTCCCTCTCTAGGAGGATGTGTCCCACTGAAGGGGTCTGTGATACACTGTGTCCCTCTCTAGGAGGGTGTGTCCCACTGAAGGGGTCTGTGATACACT
Source organism: Cepaea hortensis (assembly GCA_963921405.1). Taxonomy (NCBI): domain Eukaryota; kingdom Metazoa; phylum Mollusca; class Gastropoda; order Stylommatophora; family Helicidae; genus Cepaea; species Cepaea hortensis. The sequence continues at coordinate 2,830,246 of OY992894.1, read as the reverse complement.
GTGTCCCTCTCTAGGAGGGTGTGTCCCACTGAAGGGGTCTGTGATACACTGTGTCCCTCTCTAGGAGGGTGTGTCCCACTGAAGGGGTCTGTGATACACTGTGTCCCTCTCTAGGAGGATGTGTCCCACTGAAGGGGTCTGTGATACACTGGGTCCCTCTCTAGGAGGATGTGTCCCACTGAAGGGGTCTGTGATACACTGGGTCTCTCTCTAGGAGGGCGTGTCCCACTGAAGGGGTCTGTGATACACTGGGTCTCTCTCTAGGAGGGCGTGTCCCACTGAAGGGGTCTGTGATACACTGGGTCCCTCTCTAGGAGGACGTGTCCCACTGAAGGGGTCTGTGATACACTGGGTCCCTCTCTAGGAGGACGTGTCCCACTGAAGGGGTCTGTGATACACTGGGTCCCTCTCTAGGAGGACGTGTCCCACTGAAGGGGTCTGTGATACACTGGGTCCCTCTCTAGGAGGACGTGTCCCACTGAAGGGGTCTGTGATACACTGGGTCCCTCTCTAGGAGGACGTGTCCCACTGAAGGGGTCTGTGATACACTGGGTCCCTCTCTAGGAGGACTTGTCCCACTGAAGGGGTCTGTGATACACTGGGTCCCTCTCTAGGAGGACGTGTCCCACTGAAGGGGTCTGTGATACACTGGGTCTCTCTCTAGGAGGGCGTGTCCCACTGAAGGGGTCTGTGATACACTGGGTCTCTCTCTAGGAGGGCGTGTCCCACTGAAGGGGTCTGTGATACACTGGGTCCCTCTCTAGGAGGACGTGTCCCACTGAAGGGGGTCTGTGATACACTGGGTCCCTCTCTAGGAGGATGTGTCCCACTGAAGGGGTCTGTGATACACTGGGTCTCTCTCTAGGAGGATGTGTCCCACTGAAGGGGTCTGTGATACACTGGGTCTCTCTCTAGGAGGATGTGTCCCACTGAAGGGGGTCTGTGATACACTGGGTCTCTCTCTAGGAGGGCGTGTCCCACTGAAGGGGTCTGTGATACACTGGGTCCCTCTCTAGGAGGATGTGTCCCACTGAAGGGGTCTGTGATACACTGGGTCTCTCTCTAGGAGGACGAGTCATACTGAAGGGGTCTGTGATACACTGGGTCTCTCTCTAGGATGATGTGTCCCACTGAAGGTGTCTATGATACACTGGGTCCCTCTCTAGGAGGATGTTTCCCACTGAAGGGGGTCTGTGATACACTGGGTCCCTCTCTAGGAGGATGTGTCCCACTGAAGGGGGTCTGTGATACACTGGGTCCCTCTCTAGGAGGACGAGTCATACTGAAGGGGTCTGTGATACACTGGGTCCCTCTCTAGGAGGGCGTGTCCCACTGAAGGGGTCTGTGATACACTGGGTCCCTCTCTAGGAGGATGTGTCCCACTGAAGGGGGTCTGTGATACACTGGGTCCCTCTCTAGGAGGATGTGTCCCACTGAAGGGGTCTGTGATACACTGGGTCCCTCTCTAGGAGGATGTGTCCCACTGAAGGGGTCTGTGATACACTGGGTCCCTCTCTAGGAGGATGTGTCCCACTGAAGGGGGTCTGTGATACACTGGGTCTCTCTCTAGGAGGATGTGTCCCACTGAAGGGGTCTGTGATACACTGGGTCCCTCTCTAGGAGGATGTGTCCCACTGAAGGGGTCTGTGATACACTGGGTCCCTCTCTAGGAGGATGTGTCCCACTGAAGGGGTCTGTGATACACTGGGTCCCTCTCTAGGAGGATGTGTCCCACTGAAGGGGGTCTGTGATACACTGGGTCTCTCTCTAGGAGGATGTGTCCCACTGAAGGGGTCTGTGATACACTGGGTCCCTCTCTAGGAGGATGTGTCCCACTGAAGGGGTCTGTGATACACTGGGTCCCTCTCTAGGAGGATGTGTCCCACTGAAGGGGGTCTGTGATACACTGGGTCTCTCTCTAGGAGGACGAGTCATACTGAAGGGGGTCTGTGATACACTGGGTCTCTCTCTAGGAGGACGAGTCATACTGAAGGGGGTCTGTGATACACTGGGTCCCTCTCTAGGAGGACGTGTCCCACTGAAGGGGTCTGTGATACACTGGGTCCCTCTCTAGGAGGATGTGTCCCACTGAAGGGGTCTGTGATACACTGGGTCTCTCTCTAGGAGGATGTGTCCCACTGAAGGGGTCTGTGATACACTGGGTCTCTCTCTAGGAGGATGTGTCCCACTGAAGGGGTCTGTGATACACTGGGTCCCTCTCTAGGAGGATGTGTCCCACTGAAGGGGGTCTGTGATACACTGGGTCTCTCTCTAGGAGGATGTGTCCCACTGAAGGGGTCTGTGATACACTGGGTCCCTCTCTAGGAGGATGTGTCCCACTGAAGGGGGTCTGTGATACACTGGGTCCCTCTCTAGGAGGATGTGTCCCACTGAAGGGGTCTGTGATACACTGGGTCCCTCTCTAGGAGGATGTGTCCCACTGAAGGGGGTCTGTGATACACTGGGTCCCTCTCTAGGAGGATGTGTCCCACTGAAGGGGGTCTGTGATACACTGGGTCCCTCTCTAGGAGGATGTGTCCCACTGAAGGGGTCTGTGATACACTGGGTCCCTCTCTAGGAGGATGTGTCCCACTGAAGGGGGTCTGTGATACACTGGGTCCCTCTCTAGGAGGATGTGTCCCACTGAAGGGGTCTGTGATACACTGGGTCCCTCTCTAGGAGGATGTGTCCCACTGAAGGGGGTCTGTGATACACTGGGTCTCTCTCTAGGAGGATGTGTCCCACTGAAGGGGTCTGTGATACACTGGGTCCCTCTCTAGGAGGATGTGTCCCACTGAAGGGGTCTGTGATACACTGGGTCTCTCTCTAGGAGGATGTGTCCCACTGAAGGGGTCTGTGATACACTGGGTCTCTCTCTAGGAGGATGTGTCCCACTGAAGGGGGTCTGTGATACACTGGGTCTCTCTCTAGGAGGGCGTGTCCCACTGAAGGGGGTCTGTGATACACTGGGTCCCTCTCTAGGAGGGCGTGTCCCACTGAAGGGGGTCTGTGATACACTGGGTCTCTCTCTAGGAGGGCGTGTCCCACTGAAGGGGTCTGTGATACACTGGGTCCCTCTCTAGGAGGATGTGTCCCACTGAAGGGGTCTGTGATACACTGGGTCCCTCTCTAGGAGGATGTGTCCCACTGAAGGGGGTCTGTGATACACTGGGTCCCTCTCTAGGAGGATGTGTCCCACTGAAGGGGTCTGTGATACACTGGATCTCTCTCTAGGAGGACGAGTCATACTGAAGGGGGTCTGTGATACACTGGGTCTCTCTCTAGGAGGACGAGTCATACTGAAGGGGTCTGTGATACACTGGGTCCCTCTCTAGGAGGATGTGTCCCACTGAAGGGGTCTGTGATACACTGGGTCTCTCTCTAGGAGGATGTGTCCCACTGAAGGGGTCTGTGATACACTGGGTCTCTCTCTAGGAGGATGTGTCCCACTGAAGGGGTCTGTGATACACTGGGTCCCTCTCTAGGAGGATGTGTCCCACTGAAGGGGTCTGTGA